>JASDQU010241862.1:91633-143340 GCA_032191745.1 Picea mariana | reverse complement strand
GGGGGGTCCGGAATACCACTCAGCATAAAAAAAAACCACTTTTTTTTATTTTTTTGCCATTTTTGCCTGTTTCACCACGTCCTCTTTCAAAACGGATTTTAGGAAAATGAAGATGGATTTTAAAAATACGAGAGATGTTTTTACTCAGCACGGGATAAATAAAAAAAACCTCTCTCATTTTTTTCAACGTCACTACGAATAGGGAGAATCGAACCCATCTTCGAGGCCCTTTTTCCCAGATTTCCACTTTTCTGTTACAGTCCCGATCTTGCATGAGCTGTTAAGGCCATATGGGGACGAATTTAGCGAAACCAAAGGAGGTTTTTGTCCCGAACATGTCCATATCCAATAAACTCCTTCAGTTGTTTCCCAGGTGTCAGCGTTGAAGAGAAAACGATGTCTGTTCGGACACCTTTTTCGCAAAAATTAGGCCCATCTTTCATGGCAGGCAGTTCTGGATTTTGGGAGATTTGTGGCTATTTTTGGCCGAGGCGGTTAAACCGAATTCCAAAACTTATTGGGATGGTCTATCCTATTTATTGAGATGATTTTAATGTAAAAGGGTTCAACCTGTGAGGTTCTGTGGGCTAGACAGTGGGCTTTGACATTCCAGAAAACCTTTTCTGTAATCATGAAATGATTGATTAGTAATAGACATGTTTTTTACAGGATTCTTGTGTGGATTTTTTGGTGGCATTTTCTTTTCTCTGTTAAGTATTTTCCTATCATCTTTCATTTGTTTTCAATTCTTATTGTCACGAGATAGTAATAGAGAAAAATTTATTGGCAAATACTCTGCATCTTCTCTCTTGATAATCTTTATGTTACTTGTCTAAAAAGCTCAGTTAAGGAATTCTTAGCTGCTCCTTTGCTTGGATTTTTTCCTCCCCTAGTTCTTCCTCAAATCAACACCATGCAAACTTAAATTTGATCCAACTTTTCCACTACCTTGCCCTGTATAAGAGATTTGTCTAGATCTGAGAATGAATCACATATTTAAGCGTAGACCCCATTTGCCTAATGTCCCTCCTTGTTGTTCCAAAACAAGCATTTAAAAACCCCAACCTCATACTTTCATAGATAGCCTAATATCTCTTCAAACAAAGCTATATCAGACAGAGAGATCCCTCTCTGAGTCTTGGAGGGCTATATCCAAGACTCAAAGTGGTTTTGATGTTGCCTCTGTGACTGCCTCACGGCCTTAGGAAAATTACAGAGTGCTAACAGGTCCAACTAGATCATTGTGCACAATTTCTAGTGGTCTTGTTGTTGAATATTCCTTTGAGTTGAACCTCTTCTTTGTTTCCTTTCCTTGTTGACAATGCTTGCATAAAGAGTTGGTTGGTTTCATGATCTGGGGCATTTCTCTGACTGCTTATCTTTTTCTGACTTTGACAAGGTTATCAAAATGCATGTGACCCATTCTTCTATGCCATAGCCAAACTTCATCTTCCTTTCCTAGTCAACACTTTTCATTTCCAATTTCACTTAACANAACACATATATGTTGTTTGAAGTTCTTGCAGCTGTACTGACCAATTTCCCTAAGCCTTATTTTCTTATCTCAAACTTTTCTGAATCAAAAGTAAGTTTATGACCTTGGTCACACATTTGAATCACACTTAAAAGATTATGTTTCATATCTTCTACCAGTAGAACATTTTGTGCCTTTTCATTCTTGTTCCCAATTTAGACTATGCCTTCTCCAATGATTTTGGATGAATTATCATTTCCGAAGGAGACTGGTCCATTTTTTTCTTTTCGTAATGTAAGAAATTTTTCTTTATCACCTGTCATGTGTTTTGAACATCCACTGTAAACATACCAACTGTGTTTCTTCTGCTTAGCTTGTATAGAGATTGTGCATTCTTCATTGTTATACTGATCTTTCTTTCTTATCCATGTCATTTTATGAGGTTCTTGTCTGTGACTGTTGTTATTCTGTTGAGTTTCTTTAGGAGGGTTTTCATTCTACAATCCTTCTGCAATCCTTGGCCATGTGTCTAAAATTGTTACATTTGTAACATTCCACTTCAGTGCTCAAAGATTCAAACCTGTTGTAACTTCTTCTTTGTTCGTCACTAGGTCTCCCTCAATAATCCCTTTGTGTATAACTCTCAAAGTTGTTACTGTTCTTGTTGTTAGCCCTACAATTCACAGCTTTATGTCCAAAATTATTGCGTGCATAGCATAAACCAAAACATATAGTTTTATACTTGGGAGTTGAAGATCTTATGAAAGGAGGTGCTCTTATGAATCCTTCTTCTTCTTGAGGCCTATTTGTCTGTTGTTGATTCTGAAATCTAAAACTTCTTGGTGGAGGAGTGTCTCTGTAATCTTCCTTGTATATCTTCTTATCCTCTTTGATTGTTTCAGCATAGCTCTTTGGATTTTTTTCTTGCTCTACTGTTTTGGAGCTTGATCCCTTTTCTGTCTGATTGTATCCAAGTCCTAACTTGTCAAGATGAGATTTTTGATTGCTGATAATGTCATCCAGAACTTTTGAGCTATTCTGCATATTTTTCTTTTGAATATCATTTCTTAGTGTGACAACCTTTGCTTCCAAGTTGCCAATGATGTTGTCATTTTCTTCTAGTTGTTCTTTGAGTGCTTCTTCAATTCTTTTATCTTCTTCTATTTGAACCTTCAGTTTTGTGATTATTTGTTCTAGTTATCGAGTGTCCTTTTTCTTGTCTAGTTTTGCTTGTAGTTTCTTGTTTTTCTTCTTTTCTCTTCTGATAACTTCTATGGAACACATTAATTCTTCTCGATAGTCAACTTTTTCCTCTTCAATTTCTTCTTCGGCTTCTTCACATTCTCCTTCAGCTTCTTCATATTCTTCTTTGGAGTCTTCTTTGTCAAAGTCTTTTACTGCCATGAATAGAACTCTTCCTATCTCATTATCACTGACTTCATTTTCATCTGATGATGATATGTCTTCTTTGGTGTATAAGATTTTCTTGAAAATTTTCTTTGTAGTTCTCTTGCCTTTATATGTGTGTTTTCCTCTTGAGTAACCCTCATCATTTCTCTTTTTCATATGAGGACATTTGTTACCAAAATGACCAATACCATCATAATTAAAACAAATTAAATGGAGCTTACCTCTATACCTACTGTTGGTTCCCTTGTTCAGTGTTTTGATGAAGTTGGCCACTTCTTCATCATCTTCTGAGGCATCACTGCTACTACAATATTCTTCTTGTTCCTTTTCTTTTTCTTTGATCTTTTGGATGCCTTGAAGGTTGCTTCTTTTACATATGGATTTTCCTACTCAGTTCTCATTTCATATGCTGTGAAGATTCCATGCAGTTCATCCATGCTTATTGAGTCTAGATCCAATCTTTCTTCTAGTGATGATATCTTAGGGTTGAATCTCATAGGAAGAGATCTTAGTATCTTTTGAACAATTACAGATTCTTCACTTTCTTCTCCCAATCCTATGATTGCATTCACTGTTTCATAGACTCGTAAGAAGTAGGCTGTGATATCTTCATCTTCCCTCATTTTTAGTGATTCAAACTGACCTATGTAAGTTTGAAGCTTTGCTTCTTTGCCTTTTGTATCTCCTTCATAGATATTTCTGAAGGAACCTGCTTTGATTCCAATTGTTGGATTACTGAGAGGGGGTTGAATCAGTAATAGAGAATTTGGATACTTTTTAAATATATAATCCAAGTGTTATATCAATTAAGCGTTATCATCCAATAACTGTAGAGTAATTAAGAAATGAACAAATGAAAAAACATACACAGTACACCAGTGTTTTACGTGGAAACCCAAATCGGGAGAAAACCACAGAATGCTTTTTCTTATATGCCTTGAAGAATTACATTCATTGGAAGCACCAACTTCCTTTTTTTTGCAGCTGCAACTTGAAGGAGGGTCCAACCCCCTAGTTTCTCAGGCTAGAACCCGAGGGAAGCTCCAACATTCCAATTCTTTGGCTACAACCAAAAGGAGGCTACAACCCCCTATGTTCTCCGGCTACAACTGTAAGGTGGCTACAACCACCTGTTCTTTCCCTGTCCTGCCACCCTGAAGTAGAAGTAGAATGATGGAACCACTGTCAACCTGTCACAGTGAGATATACCACTGTAAACCTGTACCAATAAATATTAACCATGCATCAACCTGTACCTCAATCTGTAATCAACCTGTACCATAAACAAGTGCATCAACTGTGCACCAACCTATACCAAATAACTTGTAATCAACCTGTACTATAAACAAGTGCATCCAACCATGTATTAAGTATGTACCAATCATGTTTCAACTACTCATCAACTACGACTCATCAATATAGCCCTCAATATAATGGAGTTGCAGGATGGATGAATAGAACATTAATGGAGAGAGATAGGAGTATGCATAGGGGAGTCACATTATTGACCAATATCTTGCCACATTCATGATTAATATAACATTAATGGAGAGCTAGGAGTATACATATGGGATTCACCTCGATAACCAATATCTTGTCACTTTCATTCATAAAGATGGTTTTTCAATTGTGAAAAATAAAGTCAATATATTGTAGGTATTGGAAGGGGGATGTGAAGTACTAGGGGTTTATAGGTATTGGAAGGTATAAAAAGGGGTATCTAGTAAAAATAGGGTTTTTTTAATTTGAAATATGTATTGGTAGGGGTGTCCAATAAAAGGGTTTTGGAAGGTATTTATTAATATCTAGTGAAATTAGGTTTATTATTTAATATCTCACAAACGCATGTGTTATGTCATAGATTGATGGAGTGAAGACCCTATGGGAGTATGCTCACTGGAGCTGGTTTATAGAAGAAGTTATGGGAAGAAACAATTTCTATTGCATGTTACTTGATTAACAGGTATCCTACGTCAACTCTTGTGGATAAGACCCCTATGGAGGTTTGGATGGCCAAGAAGTCGTCACTTCAACACCTCTATGTTTTTGGATGTGAGGAAAATTCTCATGTTCTTAAGGAGAAGTGATTTAAGTTGGATAACAAGGTAGTAAAATGTATCTTCATCAGCTATGGTGTTCGTGTGAAAGAGTACAAGCTTTGGGATCCTACGACTGGAAAATTTTCATATAGAAGGAATGTAATTTTCCAAGAAGTTGAGCCGTCTCCCATAATGGTGTAGCCAAAAGAGGATGAGAAGAAGTTAGTGGTTCAACTACCACCAAGCCAAAGAAATGTGAACGAGAAAGTGAACAAGAAGTTCTTGAAGGACCTAATGAGGAGGAGGGTTTAGAGATTTTGGAAGAAGAGGAAGAAACTCCACCTCAAACTTTAAGGAGGACCACTCGACAACAAAGGAAACATGATAGGTATACTTATAGTCAGTCTTATTTCATATATATATTTTATTTATCTGCTAACGCCAATGAGCCTGGAACTTTGAAAGAGGCAATGGAGATAGAATATAAACATTCCTAGATATTGTCCATTGAATGATACATGGGACTTGGTCCCATTTCTTGATGGAAAGAAACGCTTTGGATGTAAATGGGTGTTCAAAAATAATATCAGTTTAGATGGCAATGTTGAAAAGCACAAGGCAAGGTTGGTTGCAAGGATATATTCCCAACTTGAGGGATAGACTTTGGTTAGATATTTTCCCCTATTTCTAAATTAACATCTATTAGGTTACTATTATTTGTAGCAGTAGCATTTGATTTAGAGATGGAACATATGGATGTGAAAAAATCATTCCTACATGGTGACTTGTAGGGGGAGAAGGGGAAGATATATATGACACAGTTGAAGCACTATGTTGAAAAAGGTAAAGATTCATTGCTTTGCAAGAAAAAAAGTCTTTATATGGCATCAAATAGTCTCCCATAATGTGGTGTCAAAAGTTTCATTCTTTTGTGTTGGGATTAGGATTTCTGATATTTAAATTATATCACTGTGTATATTACAAACAAAATGGTGGTCATTTCCTTGTTATCACTCTATATGTAGATGATATATTATTCTTTGGTAACACTAAGTATGTAATTTATGATTTGAAGTCTTATCTTTCAACACAATTTGATATGAAGGACTTGGGGGTTACAAAATATATCTTAGGAATGGATATCATGAGAGATAGAGTGAATAATAGCATTTGGTGGATCTAGAGTAAGTATGTAAACTTCGTGCTATAGCATTTCCAAATGGTAGGTTGTATACCATTGAGTGTTCCAATTTATACGAGAACTAAGCTTTAAATTTAGAAATGTCCTATAACACCCGAAGAGATGGAGGATATGGCTTATGTTCTTTATGCTAGTGCAATTGGTATTTAGATGTATGCTATGGTATATACTATACCATCTATTTCCCAAGTAGTGGGATTCTTTAGTTGATTCATTGCTAATATTAGACGTGAACATTGGATTGCAATGACGAGGACCTTTAGGTATTTGTGATGTACCTCTGAATATTCCATTTTATATCATAGTGATGTTTCAGGGGACCAAAACCCAATGGTTATACATGGTTATGAGGATTCTAATTGTTAAAAGGATGTAGATAAAATGAGATCTACAAGTTGATACATGTTTCAATTGTTTGGTGGAGAAATAAGTTGGATGAGAAAGTGAAAAGTTGTGGTCACTTTTTCCAATCTAGAGGAGAAGTATACAAGAACTACTCATGTGCTATGGACAAATCCCCCCTATGGATAGGTGAGTAATCCCTCATATTTTCCCTTGATCTAAAACAAATTGTAGGATAGACATCAATACAATTTTCCTCTAAATATAATGGATCTTATCCTAAATCATGCAATAAGAAAGGAGTGAATATGGTCCATACCTTATTAGATAACAACATGCAAGAAAACAATAATACAAGAGAACAACATACAAGAGAACAACAAGAGAAAAACATATGCTTCCTACATACAAGAGAACAACAATACCTCTTTCAAATCCCTTAAATAAATTGGAATGTCAAATCCTTATTAGATATAACTCGATCTACCCAAGAAAGACCATATCTACCATTGAAAAGTGTACACGACTGAATACAAACAATAAACAAGGGAAAAAACATATAGATCTATATTAATCAAGTGGATATAACATTGCGTTAATCAAGTGTTTCTACCTTAAGTGCCAATTGAAGGTCTCTTCTAGCTCCTTTCTTCAACTCTTCCTTAGACCTCACACAAGCAAGACCAAATCTGATATGAAGGATGACTATAGAAGAGTCTCCTTGAAAATATGTATCATATGTTTACTCCTCTTTCTTTTCTAAGAGAGGAAGACGCACATAGAGCCATGAAAGATTTTTACCAAGGATTGTCGAAATGAAGAGAGTAAGCCATGACTAAGTCCCATTCAAAGCATATTTTCCCATTTGGTTTTCCTGGGTAAGTAAAGTATCCATGTGCATTGGTTTGGGTCTATGTGTTGAGTATGTTGATATGTTAATTGGTAATTGTGGTTTTTGACATTGATGTTTGTATTTTAATGGCTTCTCTATATAGTGTTAATAGCTATTGTGTAGTTAATCATCTAAGAATTTAGTTATCTTTGTAGTGTGGAAGTTCTCTTCATATACAATGTTCTAATTGTTGGAATATTTAGAAATACTAAAGTGGGGGTGAATCAATGTTGCACAGTTAAAACAATCTTAAAAATCCTTTTAAAATTAATTAATCATCCCAAAGATTACAATTAACAATGCAAAGAATTAGCAAAGTCAACAAAGTCGCAATACATAGGTATTTTATGTGGAAACCCAAATGGGAGAAAACCACAAAATAATTCTTTTAATAAAATCTTGTAGGTACCAACCTATAGTTACAAAGCTTGCACCTGCACCAACCTCTAGAAGACACCAATCTCATCTTCCTAAGCACCAACTCAAAAATAATGTTTACAAGAACCAACCTATAGGAGACACAAATCCCCTTAAATGAGAACCAACTTAGAAATTCTTGTAGGCACCAACCTACCACTACAATGTTTGTAGTCACCATCCTACAGAAGACACCAATCTCCTTCCTTGCTCCACCCTACCACCCTAAAAATACTTATATTACTTGATTTTCTTCGAAAAAATTTCTTGACTTCTCCAACATGTTTGATCTCTTGGATCTTCTTTGATTATAGGTCTTCCATATCTGCATTCTTCTGCTTTTGGTTCTGCAATTTCATAATTTCTCGCTTTCTTCCATCACACTAGACATTCTTCCCTAACCTGAGAACTCGAGCACTCTAATTCATGCATACACATATTCAAACCAACTCCCTATTTCCAAAAAAATATGGCTTTGATACATATAGATCCCATACACTCAATAATTTGTCCATAAGAACAAACTTCTCACTGGGTCAGCTCCATATCCAAGATTTCCATAAAAATTAGGCTTTACAAATCCTTCAAAATCGACAAAATGCCCCTTGGTTTCATGCATGATCTGTTCATGGGATTCAACACTCAACAACCATCATATATGATCTTCAATTAATACTCAGTCGTCGATATGATCTCCTTCATATCACAACCACTTAGGTGGCGAAACACTCAACACCAACACGATGCTTAACAGTCACTGGATCAAAACTCAGATTAATATCAACCATCAATCTACTCACTCCGATGGTAATAAATTCCTAATGGACTCATCAAGGTGTCATCCTACCATAGATATGTCTTCCTTGAATTAAATATCAACCATCTGATTTGACCTTAGTTTGATCGCAACCGTCAATTTGCAATTGTGTTCATCGGGACCATTGGGTCTATTGGGTCCTTTGGCTATCTGTATATCATTCTATTTTCCTCCCATTAGCCTTCAGAGTCCCCTCAATCAGAATCCCTTCACTAATAAATAACTCTACTCCCACCAGAGACTCTTTGATGGCACATACTTCGACAAATGCAACAATCCTCATAAACTGGAATCAACAACTCTTATCGATCACACTTTCTCATTGTCGGAGTACCTCTGCTCATAGTCGACTCTGACCATTTCTTCTCTATTGAACGACAGAGATCTACTTGCTACCAAGATCAATAGCTCACAATCATTCATAGAGTCCCTTCTCATCGGGGCATATTCACTGTAGGTGTCATAATTTACTTAGACCACCCACACTCTGACTGATCTGATGGTCTTTGTTTACTACATCTAATGGTACATATTCACTCAGGTGTTATACTTGCGGGAAATTTATGGTTATATATTCCCTTTCCTCAGGATGGAATATACCAGATCCAATGGATACCATCTTCCAAGCTCTCTCCCCCTTTCTGCGACATCCATGGCTGTCACATTCTATGACATCAATGACAACACAATCCAACAATCTCCCCCTTTGTCATTGATGGAAACACATACTTAAATTTTGTGAGTCTATGCAAGTCTCCCCCTATATTTGTACTGTCCCCCTTTGAAATGAATGGAAAAGGGATATCATTACTCCCCCCTACACTATTCTCTCCATTATCTACTCAATCACTAGCAAACATCCTTTCCTTCTGCTGCTCCTTTGAACTTGTGCCTCTCCATGAAGCTTTCTGAAGTGACTCTCTCTATGAGTGTGCTTGTTTTCTTTTGATTTGTTTGTACCACTTCCTTATTTATCTACTCTCCCCCGAGATTTTGTTTTTGCTGAGCTCCCAACAAGTTTAAATTGAAGTTGGCACACCTTAATTAGAAATGGGAATGGCTCACACATTTTTTCTAAGATACTCAAATGTATCTCTGGGAAGTGGTTTTGTAAATATGTCTTCAATTTGTTCCTTTGTTCGCACATATTCTAGATTTACAACTTGGTTTTTGACTTTTTCTCTTAGAAAATAGTACTTGATAGGTATGTGTTTTGTTTTTGAATGCATGACAAGGTTCTTAGAAATGCTTATTGCACTAGTGTTATCACATAGTACAGAGATCAATTGTTTGTAATCAATATAAATTTATTGCAAGGTATGATTCATCCAAAGAACTTGTGTGAAACATGATTCTAATGTAATGTATTCAGCTTCTTCAATTGACAAAGATATTGGTGATTGATTTTTACTCAAACACTATTGATTGGTGATTGATCAAACTATATGATATGTGGAGAGAAGTACATATTTTAATTAACATTCTAAGCATATTTTTACTCATTAAAAACCATGATAAAACACCGTATGAATTGTGGAAAGGAATACCTGCAACAGTTAACTATCTCAAAGTATTTGGGAGTAAATGTTACATAAAGAGAAGTGAAGAGAATTTGGGTAAATTTGATTCTAGAACAGATGAAAGAATCTTTTTGGGTTACTCATTTGACAGTAAATCCTATAGATGCTACAATATAATGTTGGACAATATAGTAATTAGCAAAAATGTGAAAGTAGATGATGAAAAGGGGCATTTTACAAACCATATTTCAAAAGAAACAAAATTTAGAGAACAAGATGAATTCCTCCAAGAAGGACATCATGAAGAGGAACAAGAAGAATAAAAGAATCATAGGAAGAACATCAAGAATAACATCAAGAATAATAAAAACAATAAAACAAGGATAAAAAAAATAGAAGAGGAAGATGAAACAAAAAGACAGGACACAAATACTCCTTTGAGGTATGTACAAAAGAATCATCTTGAAAGCCAAATTCTTGGAGATAGGAGTGCAGGACCTCAAACTAGGAGAAGAATAAATAATAAAGTAAACTTTTCTTCATTATCAATAATAGGTCCTCATAACTTTGAATAAGCTAGACAATATAAACATTGGATTAATTCCATGAATGATGAATAGGACCAAATTGAAAAGAGACAAACCTGGGATCTTGTTCCTAGACCCAAGGATAAAAATGTAATAAGCACTAAATGGTCTTTCAGGAATAAACCAAATGAAGATGGACAGGTAGTGAGAAACAAAGACATATTGGTATGCAAGGGATATGCTCAAATTGAAGGAGTTTATTTTGAAGAAACCTTTTCTCTTATAGCAAGACTAGAAGCAATCAGGATGTTTTTGGCATTTGCTTGCTACAAGAACTTTAAAATTTATCAAATGGATGTTAAATCAACATTCCTAAATGGAAACTTAGAGAAATAAGTATACATTGAACAACCTGAATTATTTAAGTTATCAGAATATGGCTATTATGTGTGTAAACTCAAGAAAGACCTTTATGGCATAAAGCAAGATCTTAGAGCTTGGTACTCCAGGCTAGAAAAGAATTTACAATAGTAAGAATTTAAAAGAGGAGTTGCAGACAAAAATATATACATCAAAAAGGAAGACAAAGACATGATAATAATTGTTATTTATGTGGATGATATAATATTTGGGAGTAATGTTGACAATCTAAGCAAAACATTTGCTGAAGAAATGAAAAGTGAATTTGATATGTCAGTGCTAGGAGAGATATCATTCTTCTTAAGACTGTTGATATCTCAATCAAATAGAGATATATTTATATCTCAAATGAAGTACATCAAGGATATTCTCAAGAAATTCAAAATGGAGAATTGCCAACCAATTAGCACCCTTATGACCACAGGATGCAAGCTCAACAAAGATGATGAATCCATAGAAGAAGATAAAAAAAAATTATAGGTTTGTGATTGGAAGCTTGTTGTATGTTACAACATCAAGGCCAAATGTGATGCAGGCAGATGGAATTGTTGCAAGGTTTCAATCTGCACCAAAAGAATATCATGCACAAGCAGTTAGGAGAATATTTATATATATGAAGGGTATTTTGGACTATGGACTGTGGTACCCAAAAGGTAAATACTTCACCTTGAAAGCATATAATGATGTTGATTGGGTACGATGTGTGGATGACCAAAAAAGTACAACTGGAGGTGCATTTTAGCGTAAGTAAAAGGAGAGAAGTGTTGCATGGGACAAATAGATCAAATATGACTTTGGCACATGAGGATAAGACATATAAATTTTGACAAGAGTAAGAAATCAATCACCAATCTCTTTGTCATATATGTTTAGAGTAAAAAACAAGAGTGTATCCTTGATCACATATTTGACTAACAGTGAGAAGATTGAGTTTCATATCTTCAATCAACAATACATCTTCTTCTTTGGATTTCTTACTTCCAAAACCGATTGTTCCTTTGCCAATTATTTTGGTAGAATTATCATTTTCAATCATGACACTACTTCCTTTTATATTCTTAAGATTTAGAAATCTATTATGATTGTCATGTTCTTGGAGCATCCAATATCGATATACCATTGGTTTGTGTTGCTTTGAGCATGCAAAGGTAGATTGTTTTCTTCCCCTTTTTGTTGATCTGGTTTTTTCTTCCATACTCTTGTGTTTTCTTCCTCATGTTTAGCAAAGGATTTCTATTTCATGTCATGTCTTGTCGACTCTAATATGCTTCTACACTCATGTGATTTGTGTTCAAAATTGTTACATTTGTAACATTCAATATTAGAGTTAATAAGCAGAGAAAAAGGATTATAATTTCAGTCTACAAACTCTTGAGTTTTTTTGTTGCTTAAAAAGTCATTCTTGGTAGTCTTGTATATATATATATATATCTACTTTATCAGATAGTTATATCTTTTATTGGCCTTGCAGTTAATGGATTTATTCCCAAATTTATGACAAGAAAAAAAGTAACAAAGAAACAAATTTTGATACTTTGTCATAGGAGGTCTTCTTGGTGGAGGATTTATATTGGTAAACATTTGAGATGTTATGGTGTTCATATAATCATCCTTGGAAGTGTTGTAAGTACTTATTGTGGTGGTAGGTCTTTTGGATGGAGCACCCTTTTCAAATTCAACTCTATTATGTAGAGGAGTGATCTTTTGTTGCTCTTCCCCTTTCTATTTTTTATGTGCTTTATTTTATGTAATGTTTCCACTATGATTGAAACTCCTGAGCATATTTTCATAGCTTTGAGTATTCTCCCCTTCTTTTGGTCTCTTAGAATCAATATTGTTTTGAATTTTATTATATCCAAGACCAATTCTATCAAATGGTTACCTTTGAATATTAAGAATTTCTTCTAGGGTTGTTGAACTCTTTTCAAAATTCATATTTGTGTTTAGTTGTGCGACTGTCTTATCTAATTAATTATTTAGGAAAACAATTTCAAGCTATCTTTCATGGAAGATATTCTCCATTTCTTTGAGTTCATTTTGCAATAGTTATTCAATTATTTTTTCTTCCTCTAATTTTCTCATTAGACCAATAGTATCAGCTTCACCATTTGGCTCATGATGTTCTCCTTTTGATTTTCTTAATTGTTCCTTGAGAGACTTATTTTTCTTTCTGATTTTTTTTAGTTCACTTAGAGCATAGATTAGTTCACCTTCAATATTAACCTCTCCTTCCTCATTAGTGTCTTTATGTTTTGAGGTTTCATCATCAAAAAATTCATTTGTGCCCATGAATAAAACATCTATGACGTTTTCTTCTTCATCAAAGGAGTTCCCTTCATCACTGGCATGCAAATTTTTATTTTCTTGTAATTCTTCCTTTTCTCTTAATTTTTTTCACTTATATAGTGATCTTTGGTTTTCTTAAAATTGGAGTCCCTTTTGTAAGGAAGATTAGTTTCAAAATGTCCTACTCTACCACAATCAAAGCACTTGAAAGGGACCTTACCTTTGTATCTTCTAGTTTCTTTCTTGATCCTTCTAAAAAAAAATTCTTCCTCCATATATGATTATTCTTAAGAGGAATCATATGTTTTGTGTCCTTTTGATATTGTCTTTTTTGAGGCTTTGAATGTGTTGATCACTCAACACACCGTAAAAGACTTTGCGGAATTTATTTATTTTTGGGTACCACTTATCATTTTTTGAATTAGAGTCAGTGTTGTTGGATGGATGGATTTATATGTTGTTATTGAGTCTTTTTATCGGTTATTATTGTTTGGTTTGAAGTTATTGATGGAATGAGTTTTTTAGTAACATGGCATGAAGGGCCTAAAATGTACATGGTTTAAAAAATTTCAACGATCGTCGATCGACAAATTCCGTTCTATAGTACAGTTCTTTAACATCACCGATACGTTTTTGGGATCGACGAGATCCAAGATATAAATAAAAAATATGGACAACCATAACAAATCTTCAATCACCGATACATTTTCGGCATCAGGGAACTTCAAGGGATGAAACTGTCAAACATTAATCATCACAAATCGTCGATCATTGATACATCGTTGATATTGGTAGGATAGGATGTTATAGCCAAGGATGTATGTTTAAAGAGTCTGTATGACTTAGTATTTTCCCCGTGTTGTCTTTTGAGGTTCCCCATCTCATATCTATACTTCTATGTCAACATTTACACGTCAGCATTGTACGACAATTTTGGTTGGCGTTGGAACTTTTTCCTAAAGGTATCAACGAAACAATGTGTAAGAAAAGTTGTCGACACTGATTCACTCATTAAATATCGATAGACTGATAACTCACCAAACATCGTGTTTTTTTCATCGACCCTTCGTCATTATACACTGGAAAACCTGGACTATCCGTTTTGTTGTTCCATTCAAAATACATTTCTATTTTCTCAACGTCGATCATACTAGTTTCTTGTGAAGATGAAAAGGCTTGGTAATTTGATGGGACACCCCTAGCTGAGGTAAGACAAGATTTGTGATTTGATGGATAAGTTAAATCTTCATGTAACCTATACCATGACCCCACGCGCTGACCAACAATCAAAATTTGGTTTCACTAATGAACTATGAAGCAATCCACTCCTGCGCCGCTAGCCTGCATTGCATTTTATCCTAAGAATGGTGCAGATTCTATTATAGATTGTGCAGATCGCATTTACACTCCCGAATTTAAGACTTGATGCAATAAGGTAAGTATACTTTTTGTTTAAATTTACAAGGTCATACCTAAAATGGTATTCTGTTTGCAAATGGCTTATTCCCCAAAGCAGACGAAGGAACGAGAGAAAGCATCAAGGAGGTTACATCCTTCTCTCTAACTTTGATTACCGGTAAGACTGGGTTAATTTCTTACAAGCAAGATGTGAACATTGTCTTTGTCATCTATGCACTTATGATTGCTCAATGGCACTTGTCAAAGTTGGCTGGTGACTCACTATAACATTTTTTTTCCTTTTCTACTGAAAAGTGCTTCCAAGAAAGTCAATGACCAGGCGCTCTCCAAGAACACCCAATATGAAGGAACTGGAAGTCGAAAAAGGGTCTACACCAGGAGCTGCAAGAGACCTTGATTTTTTCTCAAATACTGAATAATTTATCCACACATCTACCAAAAACGATTTTACCCAACCTCCAACGTTTGGCAACATAGAGGAAAGCAATGGATCTAAAGTGGTGCTCCCACATTGGGGAGACCTGTATAACAAAATTAGTCAGGAGGATTACCTGGAGTTCACACCTCACAACAACCCGAACATCATAATATTGGATGATCAAGTGTTCCCGAACATCAGGAGATCATATCTTCAGAAGGTGTGTTGTGGTACAAAAGTATTATAAAATCAAGGACCCAAGGGATAGGTTAAACACATATTTCATGGTCAAATTTTATGAGTATCATGACACCAACAGGTTACTAGCCTCATAGTGGAAAGAAGACAAAAAGCTCACAAAAAAAAACATTGGCTGGTACAACACGGTAAATATTAGAGAGCCCTACATGTATTTTATGGATTTGTTTTGTCAATTACATGGAGAAAAGGATTTCCCAAAATTTTCAGAAGCTTGGATACCCTTGGCATATACCTTAGCGATTTTAGGGAGTAGTTTCAATTTGGGAGCCATTATTTCCAAATAACGGAGTATTAATTTCCTAAAGGCCCAGACGTCTAAGGAAGGAGAAGTTCCAATCTTCTACATGGAATCCTACCGATTGGACGTAATTTGCGCAAGAAACATTTTTACAGGTATGAATTTAAGCTGGCATATTATTGAATTTCCTATACATGTTTATTTATGGAATAATTGGTACAAAATATCGTATTCCATGACATGTGATGGGTTCATAGACAGGATATACTTCATTATCTTTAGAAAGGAATGCCCTAGGATTTTGGTGGCAAAGTGAAATTTTGATGCCCCATTCCTTAAAAAGATACTTAAGGGGCTCGGTGTGTTACATGATGCATGATCACTCCAGCTGGACCCTAGCGTTCCTCACCCTGGATGTTGGGATATTGAAGATGACATCATGTGTTTGGGTTTGTTGATGATGTTAGGGCTTGTTTTCATTAGACACCACTTGACATATTTAAGATGTGACATGGCACTTGATGAGGATTTTTCACCTTGCTTGCACCATTTGACGATGACATGTGGCCTTGGGAGGATCTATTCACCCTTTGGAATCTTGACATCACTACTTGTGTGACCCTATATCATATAAATAGAGGGAGCACTCACTATACCAAATCATCATTCTTAGACTTGTAGGATTATCATTGTTTCTCCATTTCTCTCTCTTTATTCCCCTAGAGTACTTGTGCACACCTCTTGAAGGATGATCTAGTTGGATTCTTGACCTATTAAGTGTTCTTATTTAATTTGTATGCTTGTTTCTGGTGAATTCTCTTTTACATGGTTAATTATTGCATGTTAACTTATATGCTAGAAATCCTATGAGAGATTAAGATTGTTTATCCCCCTCCCTACCTTCATTTATATTTAATTTGTCGAAGCATTTAATACTTAGTCTAGGGATTAAGAGTGTTTATACCCTAGGTTTTTGTCTTAGATTTTTCAATTCCAATGTATTAATATTGTTTATCCCCCTAGGGTTTGACCTCGTTCAATTAAGGTCTTACTGTTTTCAAATTTCAGTGGTGAGGAGTTTCGAAGGTATTTTTCGGATAATCCACAGTTGGTGTCATTTCTGTCATCGAAATTTTGAATCCGAATCGAGATTCATCATCAGGACTAATCGTCAATTGAAAGCTTGTTGATCTTTAGTTAATTAATAGTTTAGATGCAGGACAATTTTAGGTTTAAGCCAAGTCGACTATCTAAAAACCCTAATTTAAGAGCTAAAAAATTAAAATCAAATATATTAATAAAATAAATGATAATAAATAATATATCATAATTAAATCTAAGTGTTGCTAATAGTATATACGTATATAAGTATATAAATTTAGGGTTTGGATAAATAATTTTAATTGTTTAATAGTGTTTTAAATTATGTAGTAGTTTTTATATGCTTTTAAGGTTTTGTGTTTATTAGGATTTTTATATCATAGGTATAAGTATTAATAATGTTAAGTAGATAAATCTTATTTATAGCTTGCTAGAGAAGAAAATAACATATATGGTTTATGAGGGTATATTCCTTAGGTTTTGTTTTCAAGAAGTTTGGAATTAGTTGTATGATGGTATATTTCCAATTTTTAATCTTCACACCCCTCTCTTTCCTTTAGAAATCTCCATGGTTTTTTCCTTGACTCCATTTTCCCAAGGAAAAGAGAAAACACCACTAGTGTTATTGATTGCAAGTGATGTTTGAAATCCTAGCATTAGCTATAACACACACACCCTGTCTATAAAAAATATCTCTTAGTTTTTCTTTATGACATCATTGGCAATCCAATTACACTCCAACACTTTGAAGATTCATTAAATATCTTTCCAGAAGCATAAATTAATGCTACAACCATTAGGGATTGCATATATTGATAAATAAATACTTTGTATTGTGGAAAAACTTGCTCAAACCCATTGTTTAGAAATGGGATATTGTTCTACTTGTTAAGGGATAAATTTTAAGATATGACTGCTAATTTTCTGGGTTGATTTTCTTGTTGTTGTTTCAAATTACTTATTGTTGATATAAAATAGTTCACTCCTACAATTTTACAACAATTGTTTTTACCTAATATATAGTGTCTAAAGGTGAATGGTATGTGGTCTAACTTGGTAATTAATCATTGTGTGAAATGGAATTTTTCTTGTGTCCCACATGTTAACCAATTACCTCTCACAACTAATTTCACCCTTCATCTTTCCTATACCTAATGTAACCCATTGAGTGATTGCAAGGAAAACACAGGAGAAAGCGATCGAAGCAAAAAACCCTATTAATCTAGAGGGAGTAGTGGACATGGATGCCATTCCTTCACCAGTAATAGAACCAATGATTCCTACACTTGTACAAGAACAACAGGTTCCATCGAGAGAGGAGATGGAGGTCGATACACAGGGAGAAATAGGAAACCCTAGCATAGAACAGAACCCCATGCAACAACTTGGATTAGGGGTACCACAACAAATGTATGAGCATGATGATTAAAGAACAAAGTCGAATGAACCTACAGGATAGGACGAAGAAGCGTAGAACCTTGTTGTAGAGCCAGTGAAACAGACAGAGGAAGTACCGGTGGAAGATGTTATTGGACAACACGATTTAGATACAGAAGACAAAGAGGGAGCACACCAAGAAGAAGAGCCATCGACAACAATTGCGAAGACAAAGGAAAAACATACAGTACAAGGTCATTGCACAAACAAAAATAAGTAAAACTGGCACTGTCGCGCGTACCCAAAGGAGTCAATATCCTTCTAGGCATTTTAGGATGTGTGGACAAACTGAGGTATGCAAACCATGATATTAAAGATAGGGACAAGTTCCTTGAGTTTGTGCCACAATTCTATATGGAGAGAAAAGGTACAGGTCCATCATGGGTTCCAATTTTAGAGCCAAATAAGTGGATTGCATGATTTTATAACATAAGTATCATGAACCTTTTGGAAATTCCCCACTTTGGGAGGGGAAAATATGTCAATGCCTTTCTGAAAAAACTATTGGCCTTGGTGCATTGGGGTTTTCTATGGATGGAAAGACTGGTATTAATAGATGTAGATTTAATTGCATAGATTACAGGGTTTCCAACATATGGAGAAAATCCAGAACCATATTTGGATGATAATACAAAGGAGAAATCTCTAACAGAGGAGATGAAGAAGAAATATAGAACTAATAGAGGATCCATGGGGTTGATCATTAACAATATCAGTGAACCAACAACTGGATTGGGGACGAAGATGATGTCTTGTAAACTTCTAAGGAAAGGTCGCAAGGAAGAAGCACATGCAGGAGTCATAGTAGTAGCCGCGCAATGCGTAAAGCGGAGTCTACTCAGTTGGACCCCATATTTACTGAATTTGTATTTGGATGATTGGAAGGATGCATAGGATATTGGAAAATAGTTCCACTATGCATGGTTGATGATATTGATAGTTTTGGTGGGTTGGGGAGAACCAAATACAACAAATTTTACCCAAGTCCAAGAAAGTATCGTGTAACAAAGTATACAATGTTGTGGCACACTTCATATGAAAAACAAAGGAAGGGAAATTCAAACATATTTTCTATGTATTATGACGCGGTGTGGGAAAAGATGGCTGATACATGGAAGATACCACCAAAAGTGGTGGAAGAGCATCAAATAATATATAACTTTCAAGCTTCTAGACACAACACGTGGATTTAGGCCAAAAGGGATCCCAAGAAGGTATGGTTACAATTGAGGTACTGTGTGACAGGAGAGGAAGTGTAGTGGGCCATGAAATATTATCCTGAAGAATGGAAGGTACCAGTAGTTTCCAAGAAGGTATCAAAAGGTAAGAAGCAAGAAGAAGTTGGAACTTAATAGAAGTCAAATAGTCCAACAAGAAATACAATAAAGGCAATAGAACATGTGAAGGAAACAGGGGGGAGCGCAATAATTAGAAAGCCAAGGTAGAAGAACCCTATCCCCAAACCTTTAGCGTAGGATAAGGACTGCACATATGTAACAAATGGAGGATTACATAAGGATAATAATGTTCCTACATAAGAGGAACTAAGAGGAGGATATCTACCAAACATGGAAATCCTAGGTACAACAACCCATAAAAAGACATTTCCCATGAAGAGGACAATATTACAAGAAGCATGCTAGCACAAAGAGATGAAGAAGCATAAAGGTGTTGCTGAGCTCACATTGAGAGAAGATGATGCGGAGTTGGTTGCAGAAAAAGTTCAGAACCACACAATAGAGGCGTGTGATGATGTAGAGAAGAAAAGGGAAGAAACAATTAAGAAGTTGATAGAGGTTAAGGAGGCACTGGAAAAACTATAACTCACTACAATGCATCATAAACAATAGGCACAAAAAAAAACGTCCCAAGAAAAATCAGTGCCATCGCAGGAGAAAAAACAAATAATATCAAAGAGAAGTGAAAATTTTTGCATAACTCAGGGGATGTTGTAGTTGGATGAGGATATAGCGCAGAAACCATTAAAGGACATAGGCCATTTAGACTTGGAACTGCGCAAGTTTCCAATGAAGGTGTTGTACAAAATGAAAATCAGTGTCGTGCGGGAGATATAGTCGAGGGCATGCATAGATGTGACAAGTCTACAATTGGCCAATGAAGTAAGGAGGAAAATGGAGTTGACAATCGATCATGTGAAGTTTGAGAGAGATACAGTAAAGAAGAAAACTACTAGAATGGAGAAGAATGTCCAAGAAGAGTTTAAAAAAATTCTTGGCAGTGCGTAAGAAAACAAGAGTTTACCTACAGAGGAGGAGATTGAGAAGATAAACAAAGCTATGGAGAGCTATAGAAGAAACATTACAGAGTTGATGGAACTCCTATCACCTAGCATGCCACCAGAGGTAAGAACACAGAGGGAGAAAGAGGTTACAAGTGATAAGGAGAGTATTGTGCAGAGCATTCAAGAAATCACAAAGTTGTACAAAAAAACACACACAGTTATGGACAGATCTGCAGGAGGATGGAAAATTGTAGGAGATATACCAGAAAGAGAAAGGAGTAAACACAGTGCTACAAGACTTAAAGCAGAAGAATGAGGCAATGAAAAACCTAGATAGATTGAGGAGTGCGTAATAATTGAAGAACTTGTAGGCAGAGTTGAAGAGCATACAAGTAGAAAAGCAGGCAAGGCAGACATAGTTGGAGCTACTGCAATAAAGCGCAAAGAAAATGCCAACGGATATTGATGAATATAAGGATCAGGTTGAAAAGGTAGGATTGGAGAATGAATAATTGTTGAAAGATCCTATCACTACACAGACTGTGGAGATTATCACAGAGAAGAGTACACATGTAAAATCTAAAGTGGAAGGCATTTCAGGCAAGTTCCAGGAATTGGAGAAGTTAGTGCAAGAGGCACACACTAACTAATTGGATCGGGACGAGCCACAGCGGAGTGTTGGGGGCCTCTCGGTGAAGGCCATTTTTCGGAACAATGTAGAAATCAAGGAAGATAGTTAGAAAAGGGACCAACAAAGGAGCGCACATCAGATAATAAGGAAAACAATGTGAGGAAGCAGGAAAGGAAGAAAGAAGGGCGCGGATCAACTACATAGAGGAAGTTAGAATGTGGACAAACTTAATCCACTTAGGGTTAGGGTTTTGATCATGATTGTAACGAGTTTTAACCTATTTTTGTAGTATAAATATGTATTTTAAGATCTGAGGAGTTCTGGTGGCTAGCGAGAGTTTTGAGTGACTAGTTTTGGTATGCATTTTGTTGCGAGTTGTGGAGATAATAGTGAGATGATCTATGAGTATTTTTTTGGAGAGAAAGATCTAAATTGTAACTGAGGGTAAGTTCGCCAGTTGTGTATCTTGGTGCGATCTTGTCATCCTCACTATTATCAATAGCTTCGACTATATTCATATGTAATACACTTAGCATGATAACATGATGAAGAATAATAAAGAAGTGAAAAAATACCAGATCTTTGTGGACATANGAAGCATGGTAAAACATTGTGTAACTTTGTGGAATGTTTCTTTTATGTATTGCAATGGTTTATGATGAATGAATGAATTTTTTAGTAGTAAAATGCAGCGCACACTAGAATAATTTTGATATTTGTTGCAGAATGAATGTTAAATGAATTCACATGGTTACATAATGTTATATATGAATATTATGTTGTGCTAGAATAATATATATGGTATATCTTGAAGTAAAAATCACATCTAACATCCCCAAAGAAGCATCCCTTCCAAGGTTGTAGACATCTGGGTCCTGCAATCACCCATAAATCCATCTTGGGTGACACTTCATTGAGCATTATGTGCACAATATTTCCTTCTGGTCTCCATAAGACTCGATGGTTTGTAGGGTTTGTTTGGAAACCGAAAGTATAACCTAGGTAATCCCAAACATCCAACACCACTGCACTTCATCGTTGATAGTAGTACTTAAAGGAACCTCATCTCAGCAGAGGTTGTCGAGAAGTTGGATTTACCGACATCACCGAACCCGCAGTCGTACACCATCAGATGGATCCACCAAGGGATAAATATTTGCATCATCCAACAAGGTTTCATGGCCTACGAAATCAAGCCCTTCAAAGATAAGGTTTTGTGTGATGTCTCCCCCTTAAAGTTTATGATTTTCTTTTGGGCCAACCTTATTTATGGAAATGCCATGTTGTATATGATTATAGGTCTCATAGTGTTGTTATTACTTTGGACAAGAAATTATATAGGATACCAGAGGTAGTCCCATCTACCACCATTTCCTTGATCTCCTGCAAACAATGCAGGAAGGTCATCTTTCAGAATAGGAAGTTTTTATTCTTCATGATTCATGCTCTGAGTGAGTGGAAGGTTGCATCCACATCCATGGTGTCCATGATAGTTCTTTCCATGCAGTAGAATCATGTGGATAAGGTTGTGGAAGAATACAAAGACATCTTCTCCTTAACCACTGGGGTACCTCTGCATTGTCAATTCAAGCACTCAATTGATTTGTCCCCTAGTGCACCGCTACCTAATGGGTCAGTCTATCGCTGCTCTTTGTCATAAAATGAGGAAATCAATTGCTAGATCTAAGAGTTGCTCGAAAAGGGGCACATCTGCCCAATATCATCATCTTATGGAAGCCCAACAGTGCTTGTGCAGAAGAAAGACGGGTCCTGGTGACTATGCATTGATTATCAGGCCCTAAATAAATATATAGTCAACAACTAGTACCCAATTCCCCGAATTGATGATCTCCTTGACCAAATCAAGGGGGACAAATACTTCAGTAACATTGATATGAAGTCTGGCTACCACAAGGTCCCAATAGAGTAGACCGATGTATGTAAGATTGCCTTCAAGTCAAAAGAAGGTATTTTCGAATGGTTGGTCATGCCCTTTGTGTTGAAAAATTCCCTATCAACTTTCATGAGGATGATGGATGATATCTTGCGGCCTTTCACCAATTCTTTTGTGGTAGTGTATTTGGATGGAATCCTCATCTTCAATAAGAATTGGGCGGAACACTTGCAACACATTCAATAGGTTCTTCACACTCTGCTGCAACACAAGCTATGTGCAAATTTGGAAAAATGCTCCTTCGACATGAATAAGGTCTAGTACCTAGGATACATTGTTCATGAACACAGGGTGCATGTCAATCCAGCCAAAATCTAGGTCATCCGTGACTGGCCATCACTAACTACACTCACTAAGCTCTGGAGCTTCTTAGGCCTTGCCAATTTCTATTGCATGTTCGTGTTGGGATTCTACCACATTGCATGGGCCCTTAGCTAAGTGACCAAGGACATTGGGAAGGAAAACTTCATGTGGGGCCAGTCACAACAAAAATCATTCGATGATTTGAGGAAGTGCTTATGATCAACCCTGATTCTCTCATTACCTGACCTGTAGCAGTTGTTTGAGATTGAGACAAATGATTCAAATTATGTTGAGGGCATAGTTCTTACTCAACATGGACATCTTGTGGCCTGTCATAGTGATACAATATCAGATATTTTTCGTAAGTACCCAACTTATGATAAATAAATGTACTCCATTCTACAATCCTTCTACCAGTGGAGGCATTACATTCTTGGGAAGGAGGCAATCATCCACACTAATCATAAACCTTTGTGGTTCATGTAGACACAAGGAAAATTGGAGAATGACCACCATCAGAAGTGGTCCACATACTTGCAACAGTTCCATCTCAACATCAAGTATCAGATAGGGAGCACCAACCATGTCGGTAACTACCTCAATCGACCTTCATTTTCTGCACTAACCACGATGCTACAGTCTTATCGACATGAGACCTTTGGATGGCCCCAACTATATGAGCGAGATCCTAACTTCACCTCTACCTACCATATGTTGGGCACAAACACAACTGTCACTGAATTTCATGTGGAGGACAGCTTGTTGTGCCATCTGGGCCATGTCTGCATTCCATCAAGTGAGCGAGTGAAGCTGATTTGCAAAGATCACTACAGTCGGGTGGTAGGACAATTCGACATAGAGAAGGCAATGGAAGTGTTGCACCAACATTTCTATTAGCTGAAACTCCGACGAGATGTTAGAAAGTATATTAGGTCTTTCATAGCTTGCATCATTTCCAAACTGACCATTAAGAAACAAGGCATGTACACCCTTCTAGCTACTTCAGACAGGCCCTGGGAATCTATCTCGATGGACTACATGTCAGACCTTCCTTCAAACTAGCAGGGAAATGACTGTGTTTTTCATGGTTGTTGATCGATTTTCCAAGATGGTGATTCTGATCGCCTGTAAGAAGAGCATCACAACAGAGGCCACTTCCAAGCTCTTCTTCGAACGAGTGTGGGTACATTTTGGGATACCACAAACCATCATCTCTGATCAGGATAGATGGTTCCTCAACACATTAAAGTTGAGCCTATGGTGATGACTAGACACCAAGCTCACCAAATCCACGGCCTTCCATCCCCAAATGGATGTATAAACTGAGGTTTTCAACATGATGTTCATGCATATTTTGCACATGTGCAATTCCAAACAGCCATGCACATGGGATGAGAGCCTTCCATATGTTCAACACAGTTACAAAAGAGCCATACATATCTCAATCGGCCACATCCCCTATCATATGGGGTTGGGATTTCAACCATTAGGTCCCATAGATGTTGCACTACCCCTTGCGTCCACACAGAAAAAATTGTCCCATGAATAAACCACAGAAAAAATTGTCCCATGCACAAAGTGAAGCTGACAAAGCCACCCTGTTCATTGAACAAATCCAATACAACTACCAACATGTTCAGGATATTCTGCAAAATTCCAATTCCAAGTACAAGCAACGCCATGATCAACATCGGATGCCATGCATGTTTTAGGTGGGAGATAAATTTTGCTTGCACTTGCAGAAAGAATTCTTTATAGGACCCCATCAGAAGCTTCATCCACTCCACTATGGGCCTTATACCATCACTAAGGTTGTAGGTGACAATTCTTTTGATCTCAACATGACCCCCTTCCTTGGCTTGCACCTAATGTTTAATGTGGATCTCCTTCGGCCATACTTTCCACCATTATTGAACACCCGTGAGGTAGCAAAACAATTGACACCGATAAAGCTCAACCCTGAATGCATGGAACATGAATCCACTCATAAGATCATGGACACACGGTTCAATAGAACTCGCCAATGGAAGTTTCATCTTTCTCATATTGTCAAAGCAGGGCAAATCCTGCACCATGACAAGTGGCTCACTCGGGGCCAAATTTAACTGAAATTTCTTCATGTGATTGGGGAATTCAACGCAATAGAGAACATTTCTTCCTAAGGGGGGAATATTGATCTAGGTGGATATTGATGGCCACCCACCTATTCCAACTAGCTCACATACATATTTCATCTTTGTAGTTTTAGTTTTCATCTTGACAATTTTTTTCTAGATTTTCAGGTCCTAAACTTTTAGGGCCATTTTGAGGCCTTAAAAAACATTTTTTGGGCCCACCATATTTACACTACAATCAATGTTATGGCGTGAATGTGTAATCCTCAGATAGACCTTTTCAATGGGCTATCGTATGCCTAAAATGAAGATTGTATGCAAAAGTTACGACCCCGGGAAGTTGATTTACCAACTTACCCTAACGGGGCCCACATGAATTTTTGCACTTCATCTCCTCATGTTAAGTTTTTTGATGTCTAGGGTTTTGGAATTCATGTTTGATATAAAAAAATATTTTGGAACCTCATTGTACTCATCTTATTGTGAATGAGCATAGCCATCACATCTCTTCTTAGAGATAAGCTGCCACAATTCTATCAAGTTTGTTTTATTTTTCATTTTACAAGTTCAACATATTTCTTATTTAATAGAAGTCAAGTTTTACTGTATCTCTTTTATTATTCACCATGTATCTGTATTAATATTATAGATCTATGTTTTCATTTCGTTCCACTAATAAATTCGGATCAAACCTTCCTCAGCCTTGACAAAGGATTGATATGCCGGTGTTTTGGGGATTTTGTTGGACAACTCTGGACGAACCATGGGACCGGTCTAAAACTCCATATCATTAAGAAGGATGGGAGGCACATAATCGTTGGCTAGAAATGTCCAACAAGGAGTGCTCACAGTAGCCTTTGTAAGGCTCTTGAGCCATTTCCTCAACATGAAAAAAGTTCCACGGGAACACAACCCATTTTACAGTAACACAGGCCACATTTCCAACATAAATATAACCCAATAATGGTTTCCTTCAAGCACATCATGGTTGGTGCTCTTCCCAACACTTAGCTCTTTTCTTGCTACCCAAAATCAACATGTAAAAAATTGTCCTCTTTTTCCATTTGAAATTCCTTTTCTCCAATACATGTTGACTCTCACTCTTCCCCAAAAGGATTTCTTAACTCTCACACTTCCCCTGTGCTCTCTTGTACTCAGCCCATGCAATATATAACTCTATGAGGTGATTTCACACACTAATCTCCTTACGTGATTTCAGTGATTGAGTGTCTAATAAGTCAAAGGGAGGATTAGATGGTAATGATATATTAACTTAGGAAAATAACACGGGTCTTCCCTTGGATCCCCATTTAGGCCCCTCTCTTGTGGACTCACAATTTCCCGTCATTACCATCCATCTCGTATCACAACTAGCGATTATTGTTTTTATTAATTATTTCAATGTACATAATACATAGTTCTACCCTTGACCATAGTGATATATATGGGCTCTTCACCCCAAACATATCAGCTCACCAGCCTAAATCACATTTATACAATTACATTATAATTTGTGGGGATTAAAACTAGGGATGTTACACAATCTCAAGACATAGAACTTCTTTGATATAATTTATTTATTAAGCAATACACATCCCCCGTCTTCTTCTAAATAGTTCTTGCTACTTTTTCTTCAGAAACATTCTATCATACTGAAACAACCAAACAAATCTTGATAAGTCTAGCCGCCTTTTTCTCTAGCACCACCCACTCTTCATCTTTCATACTAGCGGATTTGGTGACAGATAATACAACTCATAAGTCTTGATCTATGAGAATATCCTCCATATTGAACTTTCACAACTCAAATTTAGTGACATTAAACTTCTCCATTTCTAATCTAGACATGCTCACCATTTCCCTACAACACAATTTCCTTTTGCAAAATCTCCCCCTCAAGCCAATATTAGGTAAAAATACCTTGGCCCTAACACCTTGGATCCAATGTGATCAAATTATGATAGCAAGTGAAAGGAAGTAAAGGTGCAGAATACACTTGCTACACTAGCCAATGACAAAAGAATGTGCAAAAAACTTTAAACAAGCCATTTTAGATGGTAAGCATAAAACAAATGAAAGAAATAACAAACCATTATAGAATGATTTTCTAGAGAAACCTTTCCTGGAGAAAAACCCCACACTCTCAAACACACTTAATGTATTATTCAACAATTAAATGGTCACAATACATTGGAGAGTCTTTATGTTCTCAACAAGAGTGTTTAGTAGCAGCATAAAAATTCCAAAGAAACGTATGTTAAAACACTCTGTTTTCCTCTAAAACCTAACACTCTATAAATATGTATAACAAAACCATAAACCATTTATTTTTTTACCATTCTACATGTTGAAAAGATCCATGAATTAATTAGCCAATTTAGTCACCCAAACCTATATTTTAATAAATAAATGTAAAAACCTACATTTAAAAAAAATTACAATATTAAAACTTAAAACATGTATATTTTAGTGATTTAACTAAATATACATAATTAATATACAAAATAATACTTTAAAAAGTTAGTGTAGAATATTTATATCATTAAAAATACTATCACAAAAATTTAAAAAAAAAATTGTTATATAATTAAAAAAGGAAAGGAGAAAATTAAAATACGATAAGATGTGATTAACCCAATCTAAAAGATCAAATATATATTCAAATATATATTTGTATTATAAATATTATAAAAATGTTTACATTTTTATTATAGATATTATAAAAAAAAATCAGTATTGTTAAAATTGGCAAGTTTCATAGTAAAGCAATACCATACACAATTCCTAAAACTCAGTTTCAAAATATTTATAATAATATTCAACCTCCCTAACCTATTCACTCTCAAAACCATAAAATTTTAGAAAGTTTTTCTTCAATCTTTTCAAACATATAAATCATATTTTTCAAAATTGATTTTTTATTTAATAAACCATAAAATTTTAAAAAGTTTTTCTTCAATCTTTTCAAACATATAAATCATATTTTTCAAAATTGATTTTTTATTTAATATTTCCTCTATCAAAGGTATGTAAATAGAGTAGTCTAACTGTTATAACTTTAATATTTTCAAACATATAAATTTTTTTTTTCAATTTTTTTTTTTTAATATTTCCTCTATAAAAGGTATTTAAATAGAGTAGTCTAACTGTTTTAATAATTTTTTTCAAAATTGTTTTTTTTTTAATATTTCTTATATAAAAGGTATTTAAATAGAGTAGTGTTTTTTATTTTTTTTAAAGGATATTTTGGGTGATATTTTCTTAAAATTTGGTGAGAAATTATTGAATAAGTAGATTTGAATGATTAATTTTGTATAATTAAAGTATTTCAAAGGTTATTCAACAAACTAAATCCATTTTCTATTCAAAATGCAATTTAAAGAATTGAAAATTGTAATTTCATGCATATTTATGTCCCCAGAAACATAAAACAGTTATTTCATACATATTTATGTGCCAGAAAACATAAAACAGTTAGACAATACCTATTTAAATTGCAAATTAGATTAAGTGTAGTGATCTTCGCCCTCCTCCTTTCAGTGTGATGGACAATGCTTCAATAATTTATCCAATGCTGAGAAATGCTTTATGACAGAGATCCAATGCAGTTGACATGGTAGATAAACTTAAAAAACTCACTGATATATAAATTTCGTTCGGTAAAGCATAAAATGAAAGGTGAGTAAAAAATTTGAGCGTTGGGCAGAGGTGCACGTGAAATGATTTAAGCAATGGAGAGTCATTTCTGCGCTGCGCAGGAAAGGCCCGCGCATTGATCGCAGGTATGGTGTACATGTATTTTCGTTCAACAAATTTTGCGTACAAGTCCAGTCCTTCCGCCCTCACTGAATGTATGCAAGTAGTCAAAGAAGTAAATCACGGCTGGGTGTCAGTAGTTGAAATTGCTGGAGTTGCTGTAAACGTACAGAAGATTGTATTGATAAAATATTCGTGCACAGTAGAGAATGGGACCCGTTCCGTGCGTTTTGGAAAGAGTCCCATGAGGACTTGACTGGAAAATGGAACCGACTATTCATCAGAGTACTTTGAAAATTGGAACATGGAATTTATTAGACTACTTTGAAACGAATCCACCAAGTTTCAAAAAAGCGTACACAGTACAATAACACAAAAAAATATTTCTACATATCCATATAGGAATAGGTTAAGTCGGGAGCAATCTTCTCTTTTGAGTTCTGCTTTTCACGTAAAAAAATTAATCTGAATTCGGTCAAATTTTCAGGGGTAGTCTGAGTTTTGCATGGATCAAAATTCCATGCATTTCAGAACTTTGCTTCAGAGGTTTTGCTTCATTTTAAACCAACCCAAAAGAGTTCTGAATTAGTAGGAAATTTAAAAATGGACCTAAACCTGAAAGTAACTTTAGAGGGAAGATTGCTCCCTAGTTAACCTACTCATATCTATATCATAGTTTTCCAATTCAAGTGTCAAGTACCCAAATCATTTTATATACATTTTAAATCATTAAAAAATTACACTTCAAAAGATTTGATTCCTCTCTATCAAAATTAATATTAATTTATACTAGTCAATTAATTAATTCATTATAAATACATGAAGCTTACAAAATATTGGTTTGTTACCAAAAAACGAAAATATACATGAACTAATGATCCCAAGCAATAAGAATGCAAGGGGTGGCAATGTAAGTATAGTAGTATCATAGTGTATTGGGTTTACCTTAGATGTTCTTCCTACGTGTCACTTCTTCCCCACATGTCTTTTCCAAAAGCCACAATAACATGTCATTTTGTTCTCACCTTGAAAGCTCTAAACTTCATATTTGATTTCCATATTTAAAGGTTTGAGATTCATGAATGGGAAAGGAAAACATATTGTTGAATCATATTGTCATTGATGCCAATGTTTTGATTATTTGGGAGATTGTTGGATCATATGTCATTGATGTAAATAATTTGGTTTGATTGATGTCAAGTAATTGATTGATATGATGCCCCTGATGAGAATGATATATGTCCAAGTGGAAACCAATCGATGCAAAGATGAATCATTAGTGTCATATAATGGTTGATAAGGTGCACAAATGGATGAACTCCAAAGTGGTCCCCTTATGGTGAAAGCTCTCATGGGAAGACACTTTATGGAATAAGTTATCCTAGAAGAATGGTTGGAGGACCCATGCTTGTATGTGGAATAATAAGATGAAGATCAATGAATTTGTTGGTGAAACTATCTTAGATGGATAGTGCTTGACATGCCATTTCCGGTGGTATGTGGAATGTCACATAACTCCTCACGGTTTGAGAGTTATGGCCTTATGAAGTTGGAGGACCCCCATATGATGGCTTGAAGCTCCAAAAGGTCAAAGAAGTAAAAGTGCTTGAAAAGAAGAAATCATTATTTAAGTGATAAAGTAAAGTGACAAAATGAAGATGGATTATTTAAATGATAAAGTAAAGTGACAAAATCAAGAAGGAATATTTAAATGATAAATTATTGAAGAACTTTCTATTCATGGAAAGTGGTTAACCCTAAAATAAGGAAAATAGGTTAAGTGACCTAGAAATGGGTTAAGTAACCTAAAAATGGNAGAAGCTAGGATCTCTTGTAAAATGCACATTTGGTAAGAATCTTTTTTGTGGATCAATGAAGAGCTTCTTGGTAATATCTTTTGGAGTATTGATGGAGAGCCTCTTGTGAGAGAATCCTATTGGTGTGGATCTCTTGAGCATGATTGAAGATCTATTCTGAGGAAGAGAGCGAGAGGAGGATCTCATGGATGCATAAAAGTTTCGGGAATGTCGGAGATCTTGACGAAAAAAGTCTCGGAGTCACAGAAAACCCTATTTTCTGATGCCCACGCAGGTTGTCTGTGTATAGGGTGTCTGTACACGCGGATTGGCTGTGTATAGGGTGAGTGTACACGCGGGCTGACTGTGTACAGGGAGCATGGACTGAATAACCTCATGGAGATTTGTGTTTGGGCTGGTGCCAAGCTCTTGGATGATGAGGCAGGTTCCAGATCTACATTCTATGTGCTCAGATCTATCACTAAGACACTTGTATGGTTGCATTATTGTCTTGATAGATGCTATTGTTTGATATGTTGTGAATGCTTAGGACATTCTTGGTATGACTTCTATGATGTGGGTCAATTTTGTTGATTTGGTGGATGGAGTGAGTAGCACTCGTGTGATTCAGTAGTGACATGATTGCTATGGTATACTAGTTATTTACACATGATTGATATAGCATTCATATTGATTTATTGTGGAGCATGAAGAAGCTATTGGAGAGCTTGTATGTGTTGTGATTGGTTGTGGGTCAGTTTGGACAGTGGAAGACAGAAGAGAAAGTGATTGCAGGTTGTAGAGGATCTGAGCATGTGAAGCAAAGAAAAACCCTAGTTGCTCAGAAGCATACACTTGTTACATCACACTGGCCGCGTTCACATGCGGGCTATAGTGAGCCAGGGAGCATACACACGCGGGCTGCACTACTGACAGGCCGCATACCTGTTGATAGATTGATATCTGTTGAAGATTGTTACCTCATCTCAGTTGATGCTGAGGGTGTAAGCTAAGTCTTACATATAGAGCTGGTGCTCTTGTAGAGTTGTACTCTATTCAGTTGTTGCTGATAAACCCCAAGGATTGAAGTCCGTAATAAAAATAAAATTGTACATACATCTTTTGTTCTTTGTGTTCATTGTGGTGATGATTTGTTGATGGTATATTGCTGATATGTGCCTACATCTGACTGGTTATAAATGACGGCAATGAGTAATGAATAAATGTTGAAGGCTAATTGATAAGTTTTTGTGCAAGAGGGAAGTTTTAGGAATAAGAGCCCCACACTCATTCACCCCCCCTCTAAGTGTGGTAGGTGTGTCCAACACATACAAGTTAATTCATTGCAAACTAACCCATTTATTCCTTTAGGAGATCATGGATCTCCAACAAATTTGTCTTATTTCAAAGTTTTTCCAAGCTGTTAAGAACCAATACTGAATACCAAATATCCACAACAGATATACAAGAACAATATGCAAAATCTTATTTATTACCATCAAACCCTTGAGGTAGGGCAACACCATACAATGGATCCTATTATGGAAGGGATCCTCTCCTGTTCACTTGCCTCTTCGAGGGGGCATCCTCCTATTGAGCTACCACTCCAAATATACTAATTCTTTTCATGTCTCATTACATTGCTTGAATCCCTTTATATAGTGCTACCCTTACCTAAGAACATTCTAGAGGAGGAATCTTCTAGAAGTAGAACCTTCTAAGAAATCATCTTACATTTATTATATCTAATTACTCATTTATTATATCTAACTACCATAGTGGCCATTATTTAATAATATAGTGGACCTAGTCCACCTTACATTGAATGACCTCCACTATTATCACTATGGGCCCTCTGGGCCCCACTACTACCTCTCTAGCTACCTTACATTCCATCCCCCTTATGAAAGCGTTGTCCTCAACGCTTGATGTACAACCATATACCAGGGTCCCATGGATAATTGTGGACCATAATGCTGAGAAAGACTGAAGAACCAAGGTCCCATGTAGAAAGAAAATCCACCATGCTCAAGTAGTCCAACCACCATTGTAAGCCTGGGTCCCATGTTCAAGTGCTCATGTGAACTCCTCGTGGAAGATTTTGGAACTCAATAACCAACTCCAAATGATGCTCCAAAGACTGACACCTACCATGTGGATCCAAATAAGAAGATCCATCCACATAGTGGAAAATGGTCATAGCAGAATCTGGAAGGAATAATATCACTGTAGAATATGTAGGATGGACACTGGTAATAATCATTGGCTCTCGATTTGTCACATTGATTCTCTCTACAGAATTTGGATTAGAGTCATCCAATAAAATATGAAAGTGGTTGTCATCCCAGAAATGACAACTATCCATATACCAATTATCACAATCGGCCTCAAAATCATACCAAGCATATATTTCTTGATTATATTCATCCCTGAAGCCCTCCACAAGAAATCTCTCCTGCATGTTATTCAATGAATATTGAATACTATGAAAACTATCATTGAGTCTGTATGTGAGGTCTTCTATGAGGCCATGTACAAATGCATCCAATCTGTCATCCAATGTGTGAAACAATTCGGCTTTGAATGATTCAAGAATTTCTTTCAGGGATTGAGAGGAAATAGCCATCTAAGCACCCTATGAATTCTTCGGTCCTGCATCCATCACGAAAAAACCCAAAATATAGACCCAATAAGTTTCGACAGAAAATCGTGGTTTTTTTTGGAAAAACCCTAAAAAACTGTTGAAGTTAAAATGCTCATAACTTCACTTCCCGGACTCCGTTTCGGCTAATTTTTTTTTTGAAATTAGGTGAAATTGTGAGAAGAACTCAAATATGTAATTTGTTTGAGAAAATTAGGCCTCTAGCGGCTACATAAATAAAAACAAATTGCACCGCCGTCCGCGGAAAAAACCCTAAAAAATTGCAGATTTTAAAACTTCAATATCTTGATCTTCCGGACTTCGTTTAGGACGATTTTGTTTTTCAAATTGGGTGTTTTTATGAGAAGAAATTATATATGCAACTATTTTTGGAAAATTTTGCACAAAAATATATCAAAAACTTCGAGAATGTCGCGGCCCTCTTTTTCCTTCTTTGAAAAAAAAATCTGCAAAAATAAAAAATATTTGCCCACAATGTCTACCCAAGGAAAGTGCTCTGATACCACTTGTTAAGAACCAATACTGAATACCAAATATCTACAACAGATATACAAGAACGATATGCAAAATCTTATTTATTACCATCAAACCCTTGAGGTAGGGCAACACCATACAATGGATCCTATTATGGAAGGGATCCTCTCCTGTTCACTTGCCTCTTCGAGGGGGCATCCTCCTATTGAGCTACCACTCCAAANCATGTCTCATTACATTGCTTGAACCCCTTTATATAGTGCTACCCTCACCTAAGAACATTCTAGAGGAGGAATCTTCTGGAAGTAGAACCTTCTAAGAAGTCCTCTTACATTTATTATATCTAATTACTCATTTATTATATCTAACTACCATAGTGGGCCTTATTTAATAATATAGTGGACCTAGTCCACCTTACATTGAATGACCTTCACTATTATCACTATGGGCCCTCTGGGCCCCTCTACTACCTCTCTAGCTACCTTACTTATTATATCTAACTACCATAATGGGCCTTATTTAATAATATAGTGGAACTAGTCCACCTTACATTGAATGACCTCCACTATTATCACAATGGGCCCTCTAGGCCCCTCTACTACCTCTCTAGCTACCTTACACAAGCACATATAAGATTTCAATGACTCCAAAAGGTGGTTTGATATCTTAGGAACAATATTTAAGTTATCAAATTAACAAACAACTACTCAAGTAATCATTGAGTAGTATTGTTTATGACACAGGTTGTATATATAAAGGGAGGAGGAGGAGGAGGAGGAACACAAAGGAATGTTGATCTAAAAGAGTGTCTTACAGTCTTTAAGTCAACTTCACCAAGAAAAACTCCTCTGTGTTTTTAAATATGTGGTACTCCTCTATTTCAAGTAACATACAAGAATAAATACAATGCTTGAGAGAGCACCAAGCATATTCTTGAAATAAATATTCACATGCAAAGAATACTTGAGAAAGGACAAAGTATATTGTAGGAAGCAAATATTTACAATATGTTACAATATTTGTAAGCCAAAAGGGTATCTAGTAAAATAAGATGACATTTCCATCACAACTTTCATCAAAGTAGACCACAATATTTAGCAAAAGGGAAAGGAAGGTATGGACCACATATAACAGAGAACTCTAAATGATCATTTCATTAAACACAATAAAGATTTTGATAAACATACATTTGAAATTTCACACTTAAATTCAAACTCTTGAAAAATCATTAATGTTATGTCCCAAACTAGTTCTTCCGGAACCTCAAAAAATAACAGATGTCTATAAATAAATAAAGATTATTGTCTTGGGTTACAAATAAAATAAATTGCATTTGTTCTTCAATGAGGACCGGGATGGGGCTCCCATGGACCATAAATGAAAAGAGAGACCTGGAAGACAAAAGAAAAATAGTCAAGGGTGAACCTCAGGTTTCATAAGTTATTAGGAATAAAAAAAGGAGAAATGACAAAAGACTGAAGAAGAAAGATGACAAAGGAAAGAATAAGGTTGCTACTTGAATTACTCTGATGGAAATCTTGAAAATCTTTACTTTCTTACCAAGGCTTCTTTTGTAGATGGCTACTACTATGTTAGAGGTCACATAACCACTGTAACCGATTCATCTTGATCTATCTCAGTGATCTTAACCAAGGATTTTCTTAACCATTCTTTTATGTACTCTCTCATCAGAGAAACCATTGTTTTGTGCTTTTCTTTTTATCTCATATAGTTTATTCTCCATTTCTCTTAAGTCAATACTTAATTGGTGCAACATGTCCTCAATGTCATCATTCTTATTAATGTATCGGACAAGCAACTTTTCAACCTCATCTTCGGAGAATTCTATCGAGTCAATGAACAGATTCGCCAATGCAACCTCCAATGCTTCAAGTTGATCCAATAGTTAGTCTTTAGATAGAAGTATGGTATCCATTAATAAATTTGGGTTGTCAAGTTCGTATGTAAGATCAACAAGTTTTAGAAAAAGGTCACCTCTCTTGATTTTCACAACATCTAACTCAGACAACATTTCTCTTAAATATTTATTTCTTTTCAACAAGCAAGCGTTGATCTTCTTCATTCAAATACTAGAGGGAAGGTTGTGTTCTCTTCCATGGGTATCACTTAGACTTGAAACTTTTTCTTCAAATGTTCCCACAACCTCCTTGTAAAAACATTTGTCATTCTCTAGATCTTGTTGGAGATATTCTCTAAAATACATAATTCTTATTGAAAAATTGGTTGAACTCTGCCCTAGCTCCTAGATTTCATGGATTAGGCCTATTCTTTTTTGAACCTTTTCTCATAGCCAACAATAGACTAGATGAACCTTTTATCTTATTTCTGCTTTTTGGGATGTCTTCAATGGTAAGTGTTGGTTGAATTGTAACTAATGTCTCTACAAACAATGGTTTCATAATTAGGGTTTTCTCTAATTCCTTTATTTATTTTTTTAGAATTAAATTTTCTCTTTCAATATCAAATACAAATTCTTTTAGTGCTTCTCTGGTTGCCTCATGAAACTGTACAATTTTCTATGGTGCAACCCCATGAAAATCAATTTCTGATTTCCATTTTTCAGACACTTTCTTATTTTTCATGTTAAGCTTCTCTATTAACATTTTTTTGGAAGTTGTCTAGTAGGTTGTGTGGTGAAGTGTGAAAGATTCTTCTTCAAATATCTCTGGTTCTCGAGTAACCATAACTTCAAGAATTTCGTGGGTTTCCAACAATATTGTTTTAACTAGCTATATTATTTGATAACTTCATCTACATCCATAGCTCGAGGACTCTCTTCAATTTTAGGTATTTCTAGTCATGTTTTATGAGTCTCTCTCATTCTTTTAGCAGAAGTATGTACACCATGGAAATTTTTCAAGTTTTTCTTCATAGGGTCTTTGTCAACACCATCATCTGAATTTTTGATAGGTGTTTTCCTTGTCTCCAGACCACTACTTCTTGGTTTTGTTTTAGCTAGAGTGCTTCTTTGTGAAGCAATGGGTGAATTGGGTTTTTTGTTTGCTACTTCTCTACCCTTTTGTCTATAACACTCATTAGTGCTATATAACTCTTTGATATCATTTATGGCTTCATTAACTAAGGTATCAGAGAGATTTTGATTGTCTCCTCCTCCTTCCTCAAAATGTTCATAATTACAAAAATAAGAAGAATATCCCACTAGGGACATGTGTGCAGAAAATAGGTCATTAGGGTCGAAACCCTCGATGCATTTAACTTCTTTTAAACCAAGTTGGTCAAATTGACCTACAAATTCATCCAAGTGAGAAATATTCTTGACAATAACTTCTCCAACTCTCTAAGTCAATGGAATGAAATGCTTCTTCATTTTTTAATTAAACAAGTGTGTCGAGTCCCTGTATTGTCTACACACTTCAATGGCAAAGTGTCTATTAGATACATAGAATGGGAGAAAAAAGAGTTTCTCTTGGAAATCGAATGATATTAGAACATGAAATCCTCTATAGTATCAAAAATTCCTTTCTCTAAGAGAAAGGAAGTATCCTGAAGTGACAGTCTCTATGTGATAGGAACAAAGAGTAATTTTTGGAATTCAACAATAAAAATGTTGTTTACCACATAGAAATTGTATTTATCCTTGTGTTTCCATAAGGATGGATACTTGACATAGATTGATTCCACCTTGAAATCAACATTTCTTTCCCTCAATATGTCTTCAAAGATGTGGCAGTAGGCTATGGAAAATATCAAATAAGAAGTCATATAGAATTTTTAGGTTCTTTATAAACAACCGAGTTGAAATGAAATTTCATTTTAAATAATCCATGCCATATCAATTAGGAAATCCTCATGCTAAACAAAGTGAAGAATATAAACAACATTTTTTAGCATAATGGTTGTGGATTCCAGTTTAATTATACAGGCAAACAAATCGGAGAATTCTTTGTAAGGGTATTTATAACATCCCATTTGTTACGGCCACAGGCAAATTTTTTGTTTTGTTTTGTTTTTGTTTTAAGAATTAAGAGGCAAGAAGGCGACGACGACAATGTTTTAATCGCACCAAAAATGAAAAATAGAAGCACGCAACGCAGGCAACAGGCAACTATGACTCCACGCACTGGCACAAGGGTGGTTGGGCAAGCATGCATAGAATAATAAGGAGGAACGACTACCCGCCTAACAAAAACAAAACCACGCCTACAAGCTAAGGGACCACAACCCCATCCCATCACAATGACATCGACGGACAAAGAATAGAACCTAAAGGCATGTGAACCAAGCGCCTGAAGGCATTCCACCCGTGCACAAAAACAAACTTACAATGCTCGGTAACACTCACACGGGAGACACCGACTCCGACCAAGTTATCATTTGCCGCTATCCAAATAGGGTGCGTCATGATCCCCCCATCAGGAATCATGTTGTCCCTAGGTGATAGACGTGTCAGTAACCTTGGTGTAACACATCCTATAAGGACCAAGGACCCTAGAAAACTCTGATGCACTAGAAACTGAATACCAAAAGTAAACCACACCACAAACCCAACAACAGGTCGATGATATGCCAAAGGATGACACCAGGAAGACGCTAACCAACATAAGACTTCATCAACATCCCAACCATTAATCACGTCTAAGATAGTCCATACTGACCGTCTAAATTTAACATAGATTTCCAATCTGATAGTAAGTCAAATTTCAATTAGTAACCATTTACAATTTTATATTAGCATTGAATTCAACAATTCTAAATTGCAATTAAGTCAATACATGTTAATTTAATTTAACATTAACAACGATCTAAATTAACGATTTAACAAATATATATACAATGATACCAATTTCAATATAACTCTATTATTCAACACTATTAACAATATTAGTTTACAATGCGCTATCTAACAGTATTAGCAACATTAATGTAAAACATGTTGACTATTACACTTGTTGTCCAAAAATAAGTCTAACAATAAAGATAGATAATAAGGAATTTAAGGCTAAGGGTGTAACAAATGATATTGCGGTCTAAAAATAGATATCACTGCCTATGTTATGGCAATTCATAAAGAGATCTCTGTACCCTACATTAAAAACATAAAAATTTGCGGTCCGAGCATATCCATTAAATACATATAGAATGGTTGGTCAACTAAATCACTGTCATACACTACGCTGGGTTTACCATTCAAAGTCAGCTTAGTTTAACATCACGTTCACTGTGACTCAACCATTAAAATTTCCATGTTCATCCATCCGAATTTTGTTGATTTAACATCCAGTTCGTTGCGGTTTATCAATTAAACAATGTTGAATGTTAAGAGGAGAATGGCTTTGGGTTATATCAAGAGAATCGAAACAAACAAAGGAAAACCACAGTTAAGAAGTCATAAAATGCAGTCTAAGAGTGTAATAGATAAAGGTAACTTGCTAGGTAAGTTCGCCAGTGAATTTTATTAAGGTTGCAGAGAGGATTCGTTGTCCCAAAGGGAATCAAATCGAAGTTTCCCCAACCAGAAAATCTAGGCGTGAATGAGGATTCAATCATAGTAAAAACAAAGTTTAAATTCGTGGTCATTCAACAATCGAACGCAGTCAACATTTAAGGCAATTTCATGTTTATTCAATAGCAAAGGTCAGTCAATCCTTTAAGGGAAAAATGTGTCCAATCAACAACAAAACATAGTCCATCATTTAAGGGCAAAACGCAGTCATAGTTTAAAGGAAAAATTCGTGGTCATTTATTGCAAGTTCAGTCACATTTTCCAAAGGGAAAATTGTGGTCAATTAAGCCAACAACACAGTCATTAGTCTTAACAAGAAATTCGTGGGTGTTACCGCAATTTCAGTCAAGCATTTTAACATCGATTCGGGGGCATTTACAACAACTCAGTCTTTCATTTTAAATATCAAATCTATGGTCATTCCAGCCACAACATGCCATAGTTAAGGGAACAATGTGTACAGTGTCACACCAGACGGACAATCATATTTTTCGTCATAAAAAAAAGCAAACGTTGTACCTAAACTATCAATTGCTCCTCAATTCAATGCTCACTCATGAAGTCGCAAAGGTAATAAAATCGCTCAATTATGAAGTCGCACAGGTACAAATTGCCCAATTATGAAATCTCACAGGTTTAAAATGTAAAAGGGGATCACAGGCCTCAATGCTGTTAGTATGAGGAATCATGGTCAAATGATTTTGAAATTGCAGCTAAGGAATAAATAAAAATTTGCAGGCATACTAAATTCAGGGTCTCTTAAAGAGCGTTTTTGGTCATACATTTGCTACCTCTTATCATTTCTATGTCCAACAATGGTAAGGGAGTTCATTTATACATGTAATTTTGTGTAACATGCTAGGAACAACGCCCGGAAATAAAAGGTTGTCAACACATAAAACACAACCCAACTAGAAGACGTGACAAAAGTATGCCAAGAAGTCATGGAGTTGAACCGCAGAAACAATCAATCAATCGCAGAGGATAATTTCCACCAATAAAAATAAACGCAGAGTTTAGTGTAGGGAGGGATCATAATGTAGATTGAAATTATATCTTTTTACATTCCAGGATACAAATATAAAAATGTAGACTGAAATTAAATTATTTTTCAATTTCCAGGATGCCAATATAAAAACGTAGATTGAATTTAAATCCCTTTTATTTTTACATTCCAGGATACCAATATAAAAATGCAGACTGAAATTAAATCTTTTACATTACCAGGATACCAATCCAACGTAGAGAATAGTAAGAGAACGCAAAGATCCATTGGGATAATTCATTGAAATGATCGCAGGGGTAATCCAACACAGACGCAAGAAATCCATAAATAGAGGTAGTTTTGCTAGAAGGCACAAGACAACAATTGTCTAAGGACAGTAACAGAGGTAGACGATTAATAGGAACATCCTTCGCTCATCATCCACACACAGAAAATCAAGGCCTTGAGATCCATAGGTATATTAACGCCGAAGCGACGAACGTAGATCAGGATCTTGGCCGATTTCTTAGGCGAGGACTGATGAGCTAGGGATGAAAGGAAAAACAACCACAATCTTCACAAACCAATACACCACAGGGCGGTCAAGACATGTCGGGAATCGCAGGCCATGGGAGTCAATCAATCATCGAGTTGTAGGCTATGGAAAAACTCAGTCATCAACTAGAACGCTAAGACAATCAATTTACTTACCCAATTAAACATGCAGATCCAAGGCATAAATCCTAATACAGTCTACCATGCAAAATAAAGAAAGTGTATTGTTGCCTGATCCCCTGCTCTTAGTTGATTTCCCGCGTGCTTCATGCAACTTCTGCTGCCGACCAATGAGACTTCACCGGTACCTCCCAGCCAATGCTAGGGGTACTCTTCTTCCCCCTTATCCATCCGAGCCACAAAGGGGCCACACACACTAACCAGAGAATCAACTATCTCCCAGTTCACCTCGCAAGGCCGAGCTACCACTCCTCACCTAGATAGGTATCCCAACTCCCACAAGCTAAGTTAGCAAGTATAGATTTCTGCAATGTAACGTTACGCAAACAGAAGAGTCCTTTCCTCCTTATCCTCCCTCCATTATATAGAGTTTCAAATTCCTTTACCTTCCCAAAATCCCATTTAAATTAAAGCTTAATAAATTAATTCCTAAAAATCCTCCCCGTACAAGTGTCACCCATCCCCTTCATTCCTCCATAAATTAATTTCTTTAATTAATTAATTACTTTTATTTCCCTCACCCACCTAGAGTCACTCCTAGAATCGCTCCTAGGTGTCCCCAAATTCCCTTACAGGTTTTAATGACTTTCCCCATTATTAATTTGCTAGTTCAGTTTTAAATTAGAAAGTTCTTAAATGGTAGATACCTTACTAAGTTTGACTTTCTGCATTTTCCCTTGTGTTTCCCTTTTCTTTTTATGTTTCCCTCTTTTCCTAGTTTCCTAATTATTTTAGAATTCCCTCTTTCCCCTTTTCATTTAGAACTCAATTTGGCAGGTGTAGAAATTAAGTTTTTCCCTTTTCCCTTTTTAATTAATAAATTTTAAATTATCATAATATAATAAAATAATTATTTCCGCTTTTTTTAGTTTTTATCCCAATAGATTTTTATGAATCAATTAAATTGCTTACTCCCTTCTTGTTACAAGATTAATGAAGATTATCATCATTATATATATATATAAATTAAAAGGAAAGAAAAATTCTGCCACGAGTATAATTTAGACCTAGACTTTAGTTTTCATGCTGGGCAACATTTTATTAGGGAAAATTGTTTAAAAAAAAATCTTCTCACGTTATTCATCCTAAGGCCTTCTAGGTTCATTCATTTATCATTAACAATGTGATGTGCCCTTCAGGACGCACTAGGTGCTCCAAGGGTGCCACTCGCCTCATCTATTTTCCTTGCGCGATGTGCCCTTCAGGACACACTACATGCTCCAAGGGTTCCACTCCCCTGATCTATTTCCCTAGTGTGACGTGCCCTTCAGGACACACTACTTGCTCCAAGGGTTCCACTCACCTCTTGAATGACTTGGTAGACATCAAAAACCCCTGGAGTCAATACTCCACCAGGTGAGCTTATGGGAGACTAAGGGCCTCTAAGGAATAAGGCCCCCGCCTTATTGTGCGCCCCTTAGAATCGTCGTGAGCGACTGTCGCAGTCTGACCTCACGACATCGTGGATCCTCTCAAACTAGGTAAATTTTAACCTACAGTTTGAGCCATGGTGGGAGTGCTAGTAGGCTGTGGTAGGGCTGTTGTCCACACCTCTCCCTCAACATCTCTGGTAGTCATACATGACCCCTCTACTTCACATGTGAGTTTGGTTGACAAGCTATCGTTAGCTTGCATCATCAATGAATCATGTCAGTAATATATCCATAATCATATCATCTAATCAGATGCACTAATATCACATATAAAACAATCAAACCCCAATGGTTCACTCCTTGACTCGATCCAGAGTCCAAGGGGTTCCATTGATGCCTCTGCATCCTTGAGGTCCAAAATCTTTCACACTCAATAAAACCGAATCAATAGCGCCTGTCTATGTGTATGCGGTAAGACAACATGTCATCAACCCATAATACCTCATAATCAAAATCAATGTTTTAATAGCATAATAATCCATATCACTTGTGAGAAAGTGTCCTCAAAGAATAAGTTCTCTCAGTGTGCAAGAGTGGGATGTTACATACACTCCCTCTTGGTCTAAAATTCATCTCAAAGTTTCACAGTATAAGTGCCGAAATAATGTGTATCATAGTATCATAAGTCTATCTATCAAACAAAAATGGAAACTGCTCGCGCATATCGTATGCATCATCCCAGGTCGCCGAGTGTGGACTATAATTGTCCAACTGGACCTTGACCTGATCTACTGTCTGAGGTCGTAGCTGTCAAACACGACGATCCAGGATGCGGATTGGATTAGCCGTGAGTTCCTCCTCGTCTGACACTTGCAAAGAACTCATGTCAATAACATGTGTAGGATCACTAATATAATGTCTCAAAACAGATACGTGAAAAACATTGTGCATACGCCTCAAAGAATCAGGCAAGGCTAGTTGATAGGCCACGGGCCCCTTTCTCTCCACAATCTCAAAAGGTCCCATGAAATAGGAGAGAGCTTATCTCCCTTTCCAAACTTGATCAAACTCTTATGCAGTTTAACCCGCAAGAAGACTCAATCACCGAACTCATAACTACGGTCGACATGGTGCGCATCGGCATAACTCTTCTGCCGATCCTGCGCTTCTTTAATCCTTTGTCTTATTGTTTGCATTTTCTCTTCCATTTCTTGGATCGTTTCTAGTCCCACTAGGACCCTATACTCAAGCCGATCCCAACTCAAAGGCATCTGACATGGTCGCTCGTAAAGAAACTCGAAAGGCGCCATCTTAATGGTTCTTTGGTAAATGTTGTTATAAGCGAATTCCACTAGTGGCAAGAATTCTTCCCAATGCTTTTGTTGGTCCATGACGTACATGTGCAACTTGTCCTCCAAGGTCTGGTTCGTTCGTTCGGTCTTCCCGTTAGTCTCTGGGTGGTACGCAGTACTGAAGTTAAGTTGGGTTCCCAAGGCCTCTTCGAAACTCATCCAAAATCGTCCAGTAAACATTGATCCTCAATCGAATATAATCATCTTAGGCATGCCATGCAGCCTCACAATATCACTAATGAAAACTCTAGCTATGTCAGGTGCCTAATAAGTCATACGCACAGGAATAAAGTGAGCACTCTTTTTCAGAGTGTCTACTACTATGAAAATCAAGTCGTGTCTCCTTGCTGTCAATGGCAATCCAACAATAAAATCCATCGAAATAACCTCCCATTTCAATTCCAGAATAGCCTGTGGCTATAGTAATCCCGTTGGGTGTCTATGTTCAACCTTTACCTGTTGACATTCTAGACATCTGGAAACAAGGTTGACTATGTCTGCCTTCATTCCCTTCCAGAAGAATAAGGGTTTAAGGTCTACCCTCATCTTCGTGACTCCCAGGTGAGCCATGTAAACTGCTCTATGAGCCTCACTTAGGATCAATCTCCTCAACTCGTTGTTCGGTGGTATGTAAATCCAATTTTTAAACCTCAATAATCCATCGTCGTCAAACGTAAATCATTCAAATCTTGGTACCATCATCATGTTTTGTCCGATAAAACCCTCGACCTCTTTGTACCATTCATCGTCACACTGTAAAGTTAGAATATTTTCATGTAGATTCATCTAAAGAGGCAACACCGAAAATATGTATGGTCTTCAACTCAATGCATCTACCACTCAGTTCATTGTTCCTTTTATGTAAGTAGTCTCAAAGTCGTACTCGCTAAGCAATTCCGACCAACATCGTTGTCGCACATTCAGGTCACTTTGCTTAAATATGTGTTGTAGTCCATAGTGGTCATTCTTTAGTTCAAATTTCTGTCCAACAAGGTAGTGTCTCCAAACCTTCAAGGCATATACAATGGCTAACAACTCCAAATTATGTGTCGTGTAGTTCTCCTCATGCCCTCTCAGTTTCCTTGAGATGTAAGCGATCACTCATCCGTCTTGCATCAAGAGTCTGCCTAAGACTTCCTTGGATGTGTCAGTGCATACCAATAAGTCTATGTCCATGTCAGGGACCTTTAGTATCGGTGCCATTGTCAACAACTCCTTGAGCCTCCTAAAATATTCCGTGCATTTCTTAGTCCAAACAAACTTCTTTCTCTTCTTCTACAATTCTGTGATCGTATTTGCTATCTTCAAAAATTCCTCGACAAACCATTGATAGTATGCTTCCAAACCCATGAAGCTACACACTTCCGGGACATTTCTTAGTCTCAACCTTTACTAGATCCACAACAATACCTTCACCGGAGATGACATGCCCCAAGTAGTGAATCCTTGATTGATAAAATGAGCATTTGGACAACTTCCCATACAATTTGTACTCTTGCAAACATTGTAGTACCAAGTGAAAGTGATCATCATGCTCCTCCATCGTCTAGGAGTAAATCAAAATATCGTCAATGAATACTTGGACGAAATTGTCCAAGTACTCACGGAACACCGCGTTCATCAAACTCATGAATACCCCTGGGGTGTTCATCAGTTCAAATGGTAAAACAGTAAACTCGTAATGTCCAAATCTCGTCTTAAAGGAGGTCTTAGGGACATCATCCTCTTTAATCCATAATTGGTGGCATCCTGATCGCAAGTCGATCTTTGAGAACACCATTACTCCCTTCATTTGATCGAATATATCATCAATCCTCGACAACGAATACTAGTTCTTGATCGTTGCCTTGTTCAAATGATGGTAGTCAATGCAGAGCCTCCATGACCCATCCTTCTTTCGTATGAAAATAACAAGCGCACCCCACAGTGACACACTTGGACGTATCAGTCCCAGGTCCAACAATTCTTTTAGTTGCATTCTCAACTCCTGTAACTCTAGGGTCGACATCCGATAAGGTTCTCTAGCTATCAGTTTCGTCCCTAGTTCTAGGTCTATAGTAAACTCCAATTCCCTCTCCGACGACATCCTAGGTAACTCATCCAGAAAGACGTCTACAAATTCTCTCACCACCGAAAGGTGTTCTAGACCTTCTGCTACTCCCTTCTCATTTAATGCAAGGATCGCATAAAGCTTGCACCCCTTGCACATTCTCTTCTTTAGCTGGAAGGAGGAGATGAACCTCAGGGAAACTCCCTAGTTCTGACCTACAATCACACGTCTATGTCCCTCGTCATCAACCAAGATCAACCATTTCGTCTTACGATTGAGTATCACCTCATGAGATTCCAACCAATCCATACCAATTACAACATCATAAGATCCTAAGATCATGATGTATAGGTTGGACCTGGTGACAAAATCTCCCAGGTTAAGGGTACAGCCAGTAACCTTTCCTCCAACCTTCTATTTGGCTCATGAAGCCATCTCTACGAAGCTAAAATCATCATGTTCGACTGCCTTTACCTTAATCCTTTTTAGCGCTGCACCTGAAATGAAACTCTCGATAGCACCGGGATCTATCAAAATACTAAGGGTCTAGTCAGCGACAGTACCTGACGTCTCGAGCAAAATCGACTGGCGCTCGACCTGGCGGTTATTCACCATTGCATGAATCCAATTGGCCTTGCCCATATTTCCCATGGTAGTGGGTCCAACTGATCTAGAAACTCTAGTCCTCTTCGCCAGGTAGTCGTGTTGGTAGTGTGGCTCCCCACACGTCTGACACCCCTTCTTCATTCTAGTACTCTCGGTACCCGAAGTAGAAGATGATGGCCCACTGACCTATAATCCCAGTCTGTTTTGCTAAACAGTCTTAAACTGTTGTTGCTGATGCTATGAACCCCGATAAGGTGTCCGCTTCTAAGGCATCGATCATCGAAGTGTAGTGAAAGTGGATCCCCTCTAGAAGCCACGATATCCCGGCATATGTCTAGCTGGTGTTTGATGCTGCTATGCACTAAATGACACCTGCCCTGCTGGTCTCGTTAGAGTACTGCTCTAACCCCCTTTGATAAGCTCCTACTCTGCTATGAGGGCCTTCTGGATGACATCATGCAAGGTTTGAGGCATCATAATCCTAACCTTTGCACGTATGCTGCCATTAAGGATGAACATGAACCTGTTGACCTTAAGTTTCATAGTGTTAAGATGCATAGCATACCGGAGCAGCTCCATAAAATGGGCCTCTTACTCGGGCACCGTACAACCGCCCTGTCGTAAGGCATTGAACTCATTGAGATGATGCTCAATGAATTCCTCTGAAAGGTACCTCTCTCAGAGTTGTTCCTCGAACAGTTCCCATGACATGTCTTCGATGGCCATGTTCAGCTGCGGTAGGAGTGTCTTCCACCATAGAAGAGCGCTCCCCTTCAGTTGAAATACCACCATGTGGACCTTCATGTTGAAGGTATAGTCACGAAGTGCAAAGCACATCACCATATTCTCGAACCATGCCTTGGCGGCTACGCTGTCCAGGGCACCCAAGAGCTCAGGAAATTTGACCTTCTCGAGTTCACGGTGAATGCTACTAGTACCGATCGGAGCGTGCGGTGGACCATTAGAGGGTGTTGATGCCCTGGGCTCCTCTCTATCCAAGCGACTGATCAATGACTTAGACATGCGCTGAAAAGATCTCATAATTCTGACCACATCACCAACTGCTATCTGCTCCTTCCCGACAACATGTTCGTCTCCTTGGGGGTTAAACCCCTCAGGTGTTGCGCCTCCTCCCCTAGCACCCCGTCGTCTGCCTCCGTGGTGTCCTCTAACCATGATTACCTACATGAATACAAGTCAAATCAATTAGCAACATTATAAGAAAATCATATCAACGAAATTCGTAGTGATCCCAAGTTGCAGGTTGAACCTCGCTCTGATACCATATGTAACATCCCATTTGTTACGGCCACGGGAGAAATTTTAATTTATTTTATTTTTATTTTAAGAATTAAGAGGCAAGAAGGCAACGACGACAATGGTTTAACCACACAACAAACGGAAAACAGAAGCCGCAACCCAAGCAACAAACAGTTACGACTCCACTCACTGGCACAAGGGCGACTGGGCAAACATGTGTAGAATAACAAGGAGGAATGACTACCTGCCTGACACAAACAAAACCACACCTAAAAGCTAAGGGACCACAACCCCATCCCATCACAATGATGTCAACAGACAAAGACTAGAACCTCAAGGCATGAGAACCAAACACCTCAAGGCGTTCCACTCGTGCATAAAAACAAACTTACAACACTTGAAAACACTCACACATGAGACATCGACTCTGGCCAAGTTGTCATTCACCACTATCCAAATAGGGCATGTCATGATCCCCCCATCATGAATCATGCCGTCCCCAGGCGATAGACATGTCAGTTACCTTGGAACAACACATCCTATCTGGACCAAGGAATCTAGAAAACTCCGACGTGCTAGAAACATAATACCGAAAGGAAACCACACCCCAACCCCAAAAATAGGTCGACGACACACCAAAGTATGACACCAGTAAGACGCTAACCAACATAAGACTTTGTCAACATCCCAACCATTAAGCACGTCTAAGATAGTCCACACTGACCATCTAAATTTAACATAGATTTCCAATCTGATAGTAAGTCAAATTTCAATTAGTCACCATTTACAATTTTATATTAGCATTGAACTCAACAATTCTAAATTGCAATTAATTCAATACATGTTAATTTAATTTAACATTAAGAACGATCTAAATTAACGATTTAACAAATATATATACAATGATACCAATTTCAATATAACGCTATTATTCAACACTATTAACAATATTTGTTTACAACGTGCTATCTAACAATATTAGCAACATTAATGTAAAACATGCTGACTATTATACTTGTTGTCCAACAATGAGTCTAACAATAAAGATAGATAATAAGGAATTTAAGGCTAAGGGTGTAACAAATGATATTGCGGTCTAAAAATAGATATCGGATCCTGTGTTATGGAAATCCATAAAGAGATCTATGTACCCTACATTAAAAACATAAAAATTTGTGGTCCAAGCATATCCATTAAATACATATGGAATGGTTGGTCAACTAAATCGCTTTCATGCACTATGCTAGGCTTACCATTCGAAGTCAGTTGAGTATAACATCACGTTCACTGTGACTCAACCATTAAAATTTCTGAGTTCATCCATCTGAATTTTGCTGATATAACATCCAGTTCGCTGCGGTTTGTCAATTAAAAATTGTTGAGTGTTAAGAGGAGAATGGATCTGGGTTATATCAAGAGAATCACAACAAACAAAGGAAAACCACAGTCAAGAAGTCATAAAACGTAGTCTAAGAGTGTAATAGCTAAAGGTAACTTGCCAGGTAAGTTCGCCAACGAATTTCATTAAGGTTGCAGAGAGGCGTCGTTGTCCCAAAGGGAATCAAATCATAGCTTCCCCAACCAGAAAATCTAGGCGTGAATCAGGATTTAATCGTAGTAAAAACAAAGGTCAAATTCATGGTCATTCAACAATCGAACACAATCAACATTTAAGGAAATTTTGTGTCCATTCAACAACAAATCTCAGTCAATCCTTTAAGGGCAAAACGTGTCCAATCAACAACAAAACACGGTCCATCATTTAAGGGAAAAACACAGTCATAGTTTAAAGGAAAAATTCATGGTCATTTACTCCAAGTTTAGTTACATTTTCCAAAGGGCAAATTGTGGTCAATTAAGGCAACAACACAGTCATCAGGTTTAACAACAAATTCGTGAGCGTTGCCACAATTTCAGTCAAGCGTTTTAACATCGATTCGGGGGAATTTACAACAACTCAGTCTTTCATTTTAAATATCAAATCCATGGTCATTCCAGCCACAAAACAGTCACAGTTAAGGTCAAAACGTGTACAGGGTCACACCAAAAGGACAATCATATTTTTTGTCATAAAAAAAAGAAAACGTTGTACCTAAACTATCAATTTCTCCTCAATTAAACACTCACTCGTGAAGTCGCAAAGGTAATAAAATCGCTCAATTATGAAGTCGCACAGGTACAAATTGCCCAATTATGAAATCACACAGGTATAAAATGTAAAAGGGGATTACAGACCTCAATGCCGTCAGTATGAGGAATCACAGTCAAATGATTTTGAAATTGCAGCTAAGGAATAAGTAAAAATTTGCAGGCATACCAAATTCAGGGTCTCTTAAAGAACGTTGTCGGTCATACATTTGTTGCCTCTTATCATTTCTATGTCTAACAATGGTAAGGGCATTCATTTATACAGGGATTTCTGTGTAACATGCCAGGAAAAACGCCCAGAAATAAAGGTTGTCAACACATAAAGCACAACCCAACCAGAAGACAAGGAGAAAGTATGCCAAGAATTCACAGATTCGAAGCGCAGAAACAATCAATCAATCGAAGAGGATAATTTCCATCAATAAAAATAAACGTAGAGTTTAGTGCAGGGAGGGATCATAACGCAGATTGAAATTAAATCTTTTTACATTCTAGGATACAAATATAAAAATGCAGACTGGAATTAAATTGTTTTTCCATTTCCAGGATGCCAATATAAAAACACAGATTGAATTTAAATCCCTTTTATTTTTACATTCCAGGATACCAATATAAAAATGCAGACTGAAATTAAATCTTTTACATTACCAGGATACCAATCCAACGCAGACAACAGTAATAAAACGCAAAGATCCATTGGGATAAGTCATTGAAATGATCATAGGGATAAACCAACACAAACACAAGAAATCCATACACAAAGGTACTTTTTCTAGAAGGTGCAAGCCAACAATTGTCCAAGGACAGTAACAGAGGTAGACGAATGACATGAACGTCCTTCGCTCATCATCCACGCACAGAAAAGTAGGGCATTGAGATCCATAGGTCTATTAACGCTGAACCGACGACCGTAGATCAGGCTCCTAGCCGACTACTTAGGCAAGGACTTATGAGCTAGGGAGGAAAGGAAAAAAAACCACAATATTCACAAACCAATACACCACAGGGCGGTGAAGACATGTCGGGAATCGAAGGCCATGGGAGTCAATCAATCATCGAGTTGTAGGCTGTGGAAAAATCCAGTCATCAACTAGAATTCTAAGACAATCAATTTACTTAGCCAATTAAAAATGCAGATCTAAGGCATAAATCCTACTACAATCTACCATGCAAAATAAAGAAATAGTATTGTTGCCTGATCACCCACTCTGATTTGATGTCCCGCGGGCTTCGTTCAACTCTCATTGTTGATCGATGAGATTTCATCGGTACCTCCCAACCAATGCTAGGGGTACTCTTCTTCCCCCTTATCTCCTTGAGCCGCAAAGGGTCCACGCACACTAACCAGAGAATCAGCTAGCTCCCAGCTCACCTCGCAAGGCTGAGCTACCACTCCTCACCGAGCGGGGTATCCCAACTCCCACAAGCTAAGTTAGTCAAGTATAGATTTCCGTAGTGTAACGTTACGCAAACATAAGAGTCCTTTCCTCATTCTCCTCCCTCCATTATATGGAGTTTCGAAATCCTTTACCTTCCCAAAATCCCATTTAAATTAATGCTTA
>JASDQU010241862.1:65100-75983 GCA_032191745.1 Picea mariana | reverse complement strand
GTCCTCAATGGGTGAAATCAAACAAGACCTCACCACCCATCTTGAATCAGTCTTTTCGGCACTCTGCACCAAACTGCATATCCCTACAGATAACCCTTCCTCTTCCTCACCCCCACATACTGAAGGTGACCATTCCTCTCATTCCCATACCTTGCAGAACCATCACTTTCAACGTGACCTATGCATTCCACGGGTGGATGTGAGCAAATTTGATGGCTCAGACCCCACTGGTTGGGCAACCCAAATGGAACATTACTTCTCTTTATACAACATTACATATTACTTGGACAAACTCCAATATGGTGTTCTCCATCTAGATCAAGAACGTTGGCAATGGTTGCAATGGAGAAAAAATTCTCGTCAAGGTTATATTGCTTGGACATAATTTGTGGCAGTGCTTTATGAATGCTTTGACACTGACACCAACCATTTGGGCCATTTGACAAAGATGAAACAATTAGGAACAATGGTGGAATTTATAGTTTCCTTTGAGCACCTAGCTTTTAGAACAGAGGGCATGTCTGATGCCTTTTTCCGAGAGTGTTTTATCAGTGGCCTTAAGGATGAAATTCGGGCCCATGTCCTCATGGCTCGGCCTGAGAGTTGGGTGGAGGCTACCAAAAGAGATAAAGAAGAACAACATGTTGTATCTTCTCAAAACCACAAACCCTTGTCAATCCCTCGTCCTAAACCAATAAATCCCGCTACTCCCTCTTCTCCACTAAAGATCCAAAAATTGACCCGGGCTGCAATGGTCGAACGCTAGCTCAAAGGCCTTTTTTATAATTGTGATGAAAAATATTTCACGGGCCACAAGTGTAAAGAAAAAAAGATTTTTATGGCCATCTCCGAGGAGATTTCGGAAGAAGATGAAGAAACCCCCTCTATGTCTGAATCACCTGAATCCACTGACATAACCCTGCCCTCAGACCCTCCCGAAGTAGAACCAGTCATTTTCCTCAATGCTCTCATTGGCTTCTCCACTCCCCAAACCCTCAAGCTAATCAGTTACATCAAGCATCAGAAGGTCATCATTCTGGTTGATAGTGGCAACACCCATAATTTTATTCATCGCCACATTGCTCAAGAAACTCATTGCTACATCCATGCCATCAATAATTTTCAAATCATGATTGCCAATGGTGGTTCCATGAAATGTGGAGGGCGTTGTGAAAATGTGTGTCTCCAAATTGGTGACTACCACCTGAAATCCCATATGTTTGCTATTGACATGGGATGTTGTGACATTGTACTGGGTGCAGACTGGCTAAGGACTTTGGGTCCCATTCTCATGGATTTTAAAGACTTAATCATGAAATTCGACCAAGAGGGCCACCAATATAAGTTCCAAGGCATCACCACCGGTTCACCTAAGATCATTAGTTTCCATCGCATGGAAAAGTTGCTCAAAAAGGGTCATTCTGGTGTTATCACCCAAATCCATGCCATACAGGCAACATAGACACCCTTGGTACCGCAATACCTCCAAGCCATCCTTTCTAAACATCAATTGGTCTTTTCCACTCCCCAAGGCCTCCCTCCTTCCCATGGTGTTCATGATCATTCCATTCCCCTTGTACCGGGAAGCCTTCCTCCCAATCTTCGTCTGTATCGTCACCCCTTTTCCCAAAAAAATAAAATTGATAAAATGGTCCAGGAACTCCTTAATACGGGCGTTATTCGCCCTAGTACGAGCCCTATTCATCTCCTGTGATCATGGTCCTAAATAAAGAAGGTTCTTGGCGAATGAGTCTTGACTTCCGTTCCCTCAACAAACTTACCATCAAAGACAAATTCCCCATTCCTATCATTGATGACCTTCTGGATGAATTGAGTGGCGCCCAATTCTTCACTAAACTGGATCTTCGTTTGGGCTACCACCAGATCCGTATGAAAGAGGCAGATATTCCCAAGATTTCCTTTAGAACTCATGAGGGCCACTATGAGTTTTTGGTCATGCCCTTTGGCTTGTGTAATGCCCCCTCCACCTTCCAAAGCCTCATGAATCATGTCTTTTGTCCCTTTCTTCTCCATTTTGTCTTAGTCTTCTTTGATGATATCCTCATCTATAGCAAAACTTGGACAGACCATCTTGCTCATGTGGTTCGAGTTCTCCATCTACTCTCTCAGCACCAACTTTTCCTGAAACAGTCTAAATGTGCTTTTGGCGCCTTAGAAGTAGAATACTTGGGTCATATGGTTAGAAAAGATGGTGTCAGGGTGGATCCTAAAAAGATTGAAGCTATGCAAGACTAGCCTCACCCAAAGACTCTTAAGAGCTTGCATGGATTTCTAGGCTTAACAGGGTATTATCGTAATCTTGTTAAAAATTATGGGAAGATTGCAGCACCTCTCATTTTTCTCCTCAAAAGGAAATCTTTCACTTGGACTCCAGCCGCTGCTCAAGCTTTTCAAACCTTAAAGATGGCCATATGCACCACTTCAGTCCTCTCCCTTCCCGATTTCACAAAAACCTTTGTGTTGGAATGTGATGCCTCAGGGAAAGGAATTGGTGTTGTCCTTATGCAAGAGGGTCAACCTTTGGCCTTTACCAATAAGAAACTATCTAAAAGAAATCTAGGCAAATCCATCTATGAAAAGGAAATGTTAGCTATTTTTCATGTCGTGGATCTGTGGCGTCTTTATCTATTGGGGAAACGGTTCCAAATTAAGACAGACCATCAAAGCCTAAAGTATTTTCTAGAACAATGCGTTTCCTCCCCAGAACAACAAAAATGGGTGACTAAACTCTTTGGATATGATTATGAGATCATTTATAAGAAAGGCAAAGACAATGTGGTTGCATATGCACTTTCTCGAAAATATGAAGATGAAGGATCCCTTTTTTCTCTTTCATTCATTGTACCAGATTGGCTCCAAGCCGTTTGCTAGGAATGACTATAAGACCCCAAAAGTTTGCAGTTGATCCAACAATTGCAGTCCAATGCTCCAACTTCCCCAGGGTACTCTTGGCTCCATGAGGAACTCCGATACAAAGGCCGTTTGTATTTAAGTAAACAATCAAAGATTAAATCCACGGTACTTTCTGAGCTTCATGCTACACCCACAGCAGGGCACTCCGAGTTCACCAAAACCTATGATAGGGTCAAACGTTCCTTTTTCTGGGATGGTATGAAACATGACATTCGTAATTTTGTAGCTGAATGTGACGTGTGTCAACACAACAAGGGAGAAACAGTCAAATCGGCGGGCACACTACAACCGCTCCCGATTCCACCTGCTATTTGGAAGGATATCTCTATGGATTTTATTACCGCCTTACCCAAATCAGGGAATAAATCCGTCATCATGGTGGTTGTTGATCGTCTTTCCAAGTATGCTCATTTCTACACCCTTCAACACCCGTTTACAACATCCATTGTGGCTCAAATATTCATGGATCAAGTCTTCAAGCTTCATGGCATGCCGCACTCTATTGTTTTTTATTGTGACCCAACTTTCACAAGCAATTTTTGGCAAGAACTGTTCAAGATACAAGGCATGGAATTGCATCTCAGCACATCTTATCATCCCCAGACTGAAGGCCAGACGAAAGTTGTCAACAAGTGTTTGGAAACATATTTGAGGTGTTTTGCCTTGGAAAAGAAAAATCAATGGGCTCAATGGTTACCCCTAACTGAATGGTGGTACAAAACTTCATACCATACAGCTACACGCATGACGCTTTTTGAAGTGGTATATGGACAAAAGCCACCTTCAGTTCTCTCATACTTATCGGGTGCCTCGAAGGTCCAGGCGGTTGAACTAACACTTACAGCTCGAGAGGCTATTTTCCATACCCTCAAGGAGAATTTGGTCATGGCACAGAATTGCATGAAACAACAAGCAGATCAAGGTCGCTCTAAACGTCAATTTGCAAAAGGGGATCAGGTGTTTCTTCGACTGCAACCTTACAATCAAACTTCCCTCAAGGTCGAGCATTGTCAGAAGTTAGCACCCAAATTTTATGGCCCTTATACCATGCCCAAGTGTGTGGGACAAGTCGCCTATTAGTTAGCTTTTCCCAGCCATTCGAAGCTACATCCTATTTTTCATGTTTCATGCTTAAAGAAGGTGATTGGAGCTAAGTGCCAAATTCAAACCAACCTTCCAGAGTTAGATGAAGAAGGATCCATTTGGATACAACCAGAAGCCATTTTGGACCAGCGTGAGAGTCACCTACGTCAGAGAACCATCAAGTAAGTTCTAGTCCAGTGGAAATATACAACTCCAGCAGACGCCACTTGGGAACCAACTACCATTCTGCAACAATTTCCTCATCTCAAGCCTTGAGGACAAGGCTGTTTTTAAGGGGGCGGACATGTTAGGGTCCTAACCCACACATAGGTAGAACAATATATTCAGATGTAATAAAGGTCAATATTAATAAGGCCTTTCAATAAAATAGAATAAGGCGGATGTAAGAAGACCTAATAGAAGCTTCCGTTTCTAGAAGGATCTTCCTCTAGATGCTTCTTTTTAGTATAAATAGGAGTAGAGGGTATGAGAACCCTAGCTTGGATATTATTGCAATAGAGCTATGCTCAACTAGAGGTTTCCCCCTCAAAGATTCAAAGTGCTATTTCTGTTTTTATTCTTATATCATTTCAGTGTTATTGTGGTGAATGTTCTGGTTATATTGCTGTTATTTTTCCATTACTAGCATTTTATTTATGTTTTGCATACATTTTATATCTAGTATATTACATATTAGGAATTTCTTTTGTAAATTCAACCTCATTGTGCCAATAGAGGACAGCCATTGGGCTTCTAAGACAATGTTTACTCCCGTGAACACCATGGGATACATCATAGATCTTAAATTGTAGTCATTGATAGTCAATTTGACCTTATTTCGTTTACCATCACAAGACATAGTTCTATATCCCAAAATTATAATTTGGAAATCAAAGGTAGGGTAGACAAAGAGGTTTAATTGCATTGTAGTCGTTGTATCTATAAAATTGTGTGAACCGCCACTATCTATAAGCATCGTTACTTTAGTTTTCTCAATGTAGAAAAATACTTTAAGAGTTTGGGGTTGGGTAATACCCGTCATTGTGGTGACATAAAGTGTTGGTATTGAATTATATTTGTTATATTCTGCATTTTCAATGCCCTGATAAGAAGAATATGCGTCCTCATATTCTTCTTCCTTGTCACCGTCAGTAATATTATTATTGGTTTTTTCACATAGGAGGAATATTTTGTCCTTATATTTATACCCTAGACTCCAATTAGGTGTGCTTCATGTGAAACATCATTTCTTGTCCTACCTTTTATATGATTTTGACTTCCTTATATGAGGAGGGATACTTTTTGAGCTTGAATTTTCAGGTTGAGGAACAAGGAATTTCTGATAGGACTTGTTTTCTTCTTCAATGAGCCTTTTTTTTCCATGCTTGTTCGACATCCTTGGGATCTGATAATTTGAGATCATGTTGTATTTCTATTTTCAAACCTACTATGAGAAGACTAAGTAGATGTTTTTTTGATATATCTGGAATGTAGGTGGATAATACATGTATCTCATTAAAATATTCTTCCATTGAGCCCTTTTATTGCAACCAGTCAAATCTGGTGAAAATTCCATCTTCCTCTATATCTTGAAAATATTCAAAGAATTTTTTTGAATGTGTCTCAATATTTATCCAACACTTGATATTTGGAGTTCCACCAAAAAAATAATCACAGGCCAATTTATCCAAGTGCATTTATCCAATGCTAATTTTCTCTTTCTCATCGAGTATGTTATTATAGTTGAAATAATTTTTGACTTTGTTAATCCATCTCATTCCTTCTTGATAACCTTCATAATGTAACTTGGGTAATGCCATTTTTTCCTTGAGTGCAAAACCATTGAATGAATTTGAAATTGATGATTGGTGTGGTAGTGGAAATGATGTGTGGGAATTTGGACTTGTCATTCCCTTACTACCATTTCTAATTCATCAATATCCTTCCTAAGTAGCTTGATATTGTTGGGTATGTGTTATATTCTTTTCATGTGTGTGTGTGGGCACGTTAGTGACGCAGGCACACGCTACTGTCGCTCACACTCGCTCACAGGATCGTTCAATCACCAAGTGAGACAAAATTGACTCTTTCGATCCCCACGGGAATCGCTGTGAAAATCTGATCCACAGGTCCTTTCTTCACCTGCACGGTCTTCTGCACATGACCATGAAATTCCCTGACTTAATTTCGGGTTTTGGGATTTCTTGATCCCCGATGTCAAGATTTCTCTGTCCTCTTCAATCCCCCATCTCCGATTTACCGATGTGCCCCCTTTTTGGCCTTAGCCCCTCCTAGCTATGCTCTGGTCCATGTGACTGCTTCTCATAGGACCACAGCCTTATATCCTTTCGGGGCTTTGGGCTTTCCAAAGATGAAATGCATGGACACTTTTTCCACGGGATTCCCGATATCTCGATCCCCGTAACACCGATAGATAGCTTTCCTTTCAGAAAATTTCTCGAATGCTTTGATCTCCTCCACACGTCCTCCTCAAGATGGACGGTCCTAATCCGATCTTGTGATTTTGGATCTTTTGATACCCTGATGATAGAAATCCTCTGTCAAATCGAAACCCCGGTAGTCGATATACCGATGGGTCACTCGATCCCTGCCACATGTCTCCACAAACGGACGGTCCAGATCGTTCCTGGGACTTTTCCTATATAAATTCCCGATCTCTTGTCTTCAAGACTCTCGATATGCCGAACGTCGATATCCTGATGAGCCACCTCATCGGGACTTTTGCTCATGCCGTTCAAGAAGGCTTAACCCTCATGCAACTTCTTGCTGATCCAACAACGGTTGGCGATCCTGAGCAAGATCTGACACTCACGATCCCTCTTCTTGTGCACTTCCCCCGTGCTGCCTCTAGATGAGAGGATCCTTCAACGATCCATAATCTATCGGTTGAACTGACGGCCGATATCACTCCTCCCGAGCTCTTGGCGCTTTCCTTCTCTGGCTTGGAAGGGTTTTCAAGTTCCAAAGGCCTCGATATTTGCCTTCTTTCTCCTCTGCAAATTCTCGACTATGAGCTTTGCTGCGCGTATGAAACATTATCCTGCCTGAGCTTTATCTTCCCAGTTCTCAAAGGATTTTGATGTCTGTGCTCCTGCAGAGTCCTCACATGCACACACATGTGCTATCCATCCTGAGCTTTCCTGTAGCTTCGACCTCCAAAGAAACTTAGTTCTCTTTCCTTTTCTCCTCAGATGGAGAATTTGACGCCCTCCTGGTTGTCCTTCACTCAAGCAACCTCTTGCTGAGCCTACAGGTTATTCAACAACCCTATGAAGATCCTCAGTGGACTCTTCCTTCAGAATACAGAACTCAAAGAGATCTCTTCTCCCTGTGCCCGTTTGCACAATGCCTCAATGCGCACCTAGCAGAGTGTCAAGAACCCTCGGTGATTCTGACTTCTTAAGAACTCACAACAGAGTTCTTCCTTTGTGCACTCCTTGCACCTGCTCAATGCCCTTCTGGCAGAGCTTCACAGAACTCCTCAGAGCTTCTGTCTGCAACTGTATATCTCCTACACAGCCTTACCTCCAAGGTGTTCAACAACCTTGAGGTCTTCCTCCTGAGTTGTTGACTTCAGTTCTTGTGTCGCAGCACATCTTTGTCTGAACCCGCAGATTCCAGAAGTGCTTCAGTGCACTGGTATTCAGAGACCGTAGTACTCTGACATGCCCTCCTAGCATGAAACCTCAAAGACCTTCACCTGAAATCATAAATACTCCTGCAAATGAAAACCTACAACATACATCTACAACATACATTCATATCATAATAGAACACTCACAGACACCCACATAACACAGAAATACATGCAGGAAAAACTGCTTCTATTTATATTAAATTGGCAAATGCCTGTTTGTACAAGGTGTTCCTGAGCACGACCTGTAACAAGGTCTCAGCTCCTTCTCTTCTGCTCTCTACTCGCAGACTCTAACTCTTCTACTCCTCCTTCTCTACTCTACTCTTCACACACTACTCCAAGAGATACAATAGATCTTTCTACATGAGGAGGCTCTTCGAGCTCTTCCTTCCAAATCTACCTACCCTATTCAATTACATTGAATGGGTTGTCTAGTCTGCTATCCGGATCTAGATCTCATCCTTACAAACATTAAAGGCCTACCTACTCTAATGCCTGCACAAAAGCACGGATCTATGGCTCAACAACCTAAACATTAAATTACATTCAATTCTAAATCAAAATGAGGGTGACTCCTCTTTCCACCACGTGTTTTGAATTCGCTGACGTGGCTAGCTGGCTGATTAGCTGATGTGGAGAGATGCTCCTGCATCATACTCCTCAGCTGCAAAATTCATGAGCTCCTGCTCATGAGATTCCGCTCATGAGCTTCCCCTCTTAGCTATTGAAATTCCCCTGGATCCAAAATCATCCTCTGGAGCTGCTCACCCGCTCCATTCCTCTGTTGCTACTGCTACTTCTACGTTGTTGTTGCTTCCTTCTTTCTACTCAGCCTCTCCTTGCTGGTAGTCCTTGCTGACCATAACATCAGTTGCATGATCTCTTTGATCACTTCATCCAGCTGCTCCAGTGGCTGGCTCTGTTCATGCAGTCTCCTCTGCTGCAAAATTTTTTGGCTCATGGGCAGATCATCATGATCTCCCATGCTTTCTTCATCAGCTTCCAAATTCACTTGTTGGATGTGCATGCCCTGCACTTTCACCCTTCTCTCCAGGGCTTCAATTTTCTCATACAGATCAGCCAAACTAACACTGTCTGCTTCTTCTTCTTCTGCTGCAAACTCCCATGTTGCAGTCTTTTTAGTCCCCTGGCTAAAAATATTGAGCCATTCCTCAGAATGCTCATCATCCCCTTTTGCTTCTTCTGTTGTCAGCTTCAGTGCTACAAATTTCTCAGCTTCCTGGCTGAAAGCATTGAGACACTCCTCAGAATGCTCATTTTCCTCTCCTACTTGGGCAGTTTCAGATATCTGCTCCAATTCTCCCGCGACAGTTTCGGCTAGCTGTCCTTCTGTTGTTGCCGCATCTGCAACATAGACTTCAGCCTCCTCTTGGGCAAGTGGTAGGAATATTTAGACTCCCCCAATTATTATAAGGCTCCTCAAATCAGCCTCTCAGATGGTGAAAGTTTTTAACTTGTCATCATCTTCATTCACACGGCTTGAAAAACCACATGAATCTTCATCCTCTGTCAGCTCCTCCGGCTGATTCCAACTCACTATAGAGTTCATGAGACCCTCATATAGCCTCATTTGCTCATCCCTGCCCACTTGGCAATATGGGATGCTTCTACTACCTTCCTGGCAGTATTTGAGATCCTGCAGCGACCTCATATCATTGCCCAGTTGGCAATGTGAAATTCCCTGGTTGTCCTTCTGATAGTCCGTGAGATCCTCAGTTGATCTCAACTCTTTTCCCACCTAGAAATATGGAATTTCCTCTCTGCTCACCTGGCAGTCTCTAAGATTCTCAACTGATCCCGTTTTACTGAGATCTCTCCCAGTCTCTGGTTCACACACCTGAACCATCTCCTCAGGTCCGTCGAGGTTTTCAGCATGCCAGAACCATCCTTTTAACAGCCTATGTTGTATTTTAGCCATCAACTCCCTGAATGGCCATTTCGCTTTTGCCTTCTTCATGGGCCACTCATATACCCATCTCGGCTTGGTATTCTGCTGTATCCGCAGTTCAAGCTCCTCCATTCTTGCCCTGATGTCGGCAAGTTCCTTTCCCCTTTCAGCTGCGCTCATCAGCTCTGGGTCTTTCCTTTCAACATTTCTATGGCCTTCAGTAGCCATGTTGTTGTCTCTGTTTTCCTTCCTGGAAAATCTACTGCTGTCACTCTGCATCCCGAGCATTTCCAACCTCATCCTATAGTCCCCTTGATTGTCTTCTTGATTGTTGCCTGCCTGCAAACAACCATTACAGAGTCCTTAGCAACCCTGTCTTCCTTTACCTCCCCGCTTCACCTGAAATATACAAGTGAAGTCCCGCTCTGAACCACTTGACGTGTATCAGAGTGCTCTTTATCTCCTGCCTCTCTTGCCTAAAATATACAGACAAGAATCAAGCTCTGATACCAAACTGATGCAGGCGCACGCTACTCTCGCTCACACCCGCTCACAAGATCGTTTAATCACCAAGTGAGCCAAAATTGACTCTTTCGATCCCCACGAGAATCGCTGTGAAAATCTGATCCACGGGTCCTTTCTTCACCTGCACGGTCTTCTGCACATGACCATGAACTTCCCCGACTTAATTTCGGGTTTCAGGATTTCCTGATCCCCGATGTCAAGAGTTCTTTGTCCTCTTAAATCCCCGATCTCTGATTTACCGATGCGCCCCCTTTTTGGCCTTAGCCCCTCCTGGCTATGCCCTAGTCCATGTGACCGCTTCTCATAGGACCGCAACCTTATATCCTTTTGAGGCTTCGGGCTTTCCAAAGCCTAAATGCATGGACACTTTGTCCACAGGATTCTCGATATCCCGATCCCCGTAACACCGATAGATAACTTTTCTTTCGGGAAATTTCCCGAATGCTTTGATCTCCTCCACGTGTCCTCCTCAAGATGGACGGTCCTGATCTGATCTCGCGATTTCAGAGCTTTTGATACCCGGATGATAGAAATCCTTTGTCAACTCGAAACCCCAGTAGTCGATATACCGATGGGTCGCTCGATCCCCACCACGTGTCTCCACAAACGGATGATCCAGATTGTTCTCGGGACTTTTCCTATAGAAATTCTCGATCTCTTGTCTTCAAGACTCCGGATATGCCGAACGTCGATATCCCGATGAGCCACCTCGTTGGGACTTTTGCTCCTGCCATTCACGAAGGCTTAACCCTCATGCAACTTCTTGTCGATCCA
>JASDQU010241862.1:40382-54621 GCA_032191745.1 Picea mariana | reverse complement strand
GGGTATCAAATGGTCTTTTATGGAATCCACTATGATACTCATGGAATTGATGTCAACGTCTTTGAACTTCTCCATAGTTGCAACCTTCTGCGGTTCCTTCTCTTCTCCTTCTTTAAACTCTGGCTTCACGATATTTCCTTTCACAATATCCAACACTTTATTCTTAGAAAGGATGAGGTCAATCCTTGTCTTCCATGATCTGAAGTTAGAGGCTCCATCTAGCTTGTTCTCAGACTTCATAGAGTTCATCATGGCTTGCTTGACTTGGTCAAACCCTAGATTTGACCAAAAATCCAAACTTCACGTCTTGGTCTTCTAAGAGTACCAGGAGATGCGCTAGGATAGGACGCACTGATCTATCCAGAGATTAGGTCAATCTCTTCACTTAAGGTGCCTCAACAAGAGGTTTAGGGTTTCTGCAACTGCTTCTATTGGTAACCCTAGCTACAGTGCTTCTGGAAACTACTGTTGTTAGTAACCCTAGCGGTAGTTCCTCAACGAGCTCAATGTCTAGAGGCTATGTTTCCTTCCATCATTTTAGGCTGACTGAAGGGGTGTGGGCCCATAACCTGTTAGAATATAGAATATGGTGTGCTCGTTTTACCATTGACGATACCTTCGTCACCCAACCATAGGTCGAAGCCTCCCTTCGAGCACCTTAACCTTGAATGAGAATTCCTCTGGAAGAAAACCCTAGGCTAGATAGCCAAACAAAGAGTAGCGCATCAATCCCCAAGGATAGTGTATCACAAAAGGCTGATCAGATAGTCCAAACCCTAGCCAAGAGATATCTAAGCCAATACTGAAACTAGCTGTTGCTGCAGCTACACCTGCAACCCTCCTCCAAACCTATGCACCAAACTACAACTGCAGTGCACACCAATTGGGAAACTGCAGTTCTGAGATGTTGCAAATGAAAAATTGGTGCCCTGTATTTATAGTAATCCTGCCAATTTGCTGGGGCCGACTTCTCCTTCTGGGTATGTGTTTGTTCAGTATATTATTATTATTTATGGACGACTTCTTCTCTTGGAGGCTAATAGCTTAATATAAATTATCTTCTTGAGCGGACAGGGCTTCTAGGGTTATTATCCAACTCATTAGGGTTTCTCTTGCTTCCCAGAGTCTTCTATTCTCGTCAGGTTCACACGTGGGGGTAAATACCTCCTGCATCTACCATAATATTAACAGACATGTGGCCTTGGGAGGATCTATTCACCCTTTAGAATCTTCACATCACCACATGTGTGACCCTATATCATATAAATAGAGGGAGCACTCACTATACCAAATCATCATTCTTAGACTTGTAGGATTATCATTGTTTTTCCATTTCTCTCTCTTTATTCGCCTAGAGTACTTGTGCACACCTCTTGAAGGATGATCTAGTTTGATTCTTGACCTATTAAGTGTTCTTATTCAATTTTAATGCTTGTTTATGGTGAATTCTCTTTTACATGGTTAATTATTGCATGTTAACTTATATGCTAGAAATCCTATGAGGGATTAAGATTGTTTATCCCCCTCCCTACCTTCATTTATATTTAATTTGGTGAAGCATTTAATACTTAGTCTAGGGATTAAGAGTGTTTATAGCCTAGGTTTTTGTCTTAGATTTTTCAATTCCAAGGTATTAATATTGTTTATCCCCCTAGGGTTTGACCTCGTTCAATTAAGGTCTTATTGTTTTCAAATTTCAGTGTTGAGGAGTTTCGAAGGTATTTTTCGGATAATCCACGGTTGGTGTCATTTCTGTCATCGACATTTCGAATCTGAATCAAGATTCATCATCAGGACTAATCATCAATTGACAGCTTGTTTATCTTTAGTCAATTAATAGTTTAGATGCGAGGCAATTTTAGGTTTAAGCCAAGTCGACTGTCTAAAAACCCTAATTTAAGAGCTAAAAAATTAAAATCAAATATATTAATAAAATAAATGATAATAAATAATATATCATAATTAAATCTAAGTGTTTCTAATAGTATATACATATATAAGTATATAAATTTAGGGTTTGGATGAATAATTTTAATTGTTTAATAGTGTTTTAAATTTAGTAGTTTTTATATGCTTTTAGGGTTTTGTGTTTATTAGGATTTTTATATCATAGGTATAAGTATTGATAATGTTAAGTAGATAAATCTTATTTATAGCTGCTAGAGAAGAAAATGACATATATGGTTTATGAGGGTATATTCCTTAGGTTTTGTTTTCAAGAAGTTTGGAATTAGTTGTATGAAGGTATAATTCTAATTTTTAATCTTCACACCCCTTTCTTTCCTTTAGAAATCTCCATGGTTTTTTCCTTGACTCCATTTTCCCAAGGAAAAGAGAAAACACCACTAGTCTTATTGATTGCAAGTGATGTTTGAATCCCTAGCATTAGCTATAACACACACACCCTATCTCTAAAAAATATCTCTTAGTTTTTCTTTATGATATCATTGGCAATCCAGTTACACTCCAACACTTTGAAGATTCATTAGATATCTTTCCAGAAGCATAAATTGATGCTACAACCATTAGAGATTGCATATATTGATAAATAAATACTTTGTATTGTGGAAAAACTTGCTCAAAACCATTGTTTAGAAATTGGATATTGTTCTACTTGTTAAGGGATAAATTTTAAGATATGACTGCTAATTTTCTGGGTTGATTTTCTTATTGTTGTTTCAAATTACTTATTGTTGATATAAAATAGTTCACTCCTACAATTTTACAACAATTGTTTTTACCTAATATATAGTGTCTAAAGGTGAATGGTATGTGGTCTAACTTGGTAATTAATCATTGTGTGAAATGAAATTTTTCTTGTGTCCCATAAGTTAACCAATTACCTCCCACAACTAATTTCACCCTTCATCTTTCCTAGACCTAGTGTAACCCATTGAGTGAATGCAAGGAAAACACAGGAGAAAGCGATCGAAGCAAAAAACCCTATTAATCTAGAGGGAGTAGTGGACATGGATGCCATTCCTTCACTAGTAATAGAACCGGTGATTCCTACACTTGTACAAGAACAATAGGTTCCAGCGAGAGAGGAGATGGAGGTCAAGACACAGGGAGAAATAGGAAACCCTAGCACAGAACAGAACCCCACACAACAACTTGGATTAGGAGCACCACAACAAATGTATGAGCATGATGATGAAAGAACAAAGTCGAATGAACCTAGAGGACAGGACGAAGAAGCGTAGAACCTTGTTGTAGAGCTAGTGAAATAGATAGAGGAAGTATCGGTGGAAGATGTTACTGGACAAAACGATTCAGATACAGAAGATGAAGAGGGATCACACCAAGAAGAAGGGCCATCAACAACAATTGCGAAGACAAAGGGAAAACATACAGTACACAGATCATTGCACAAACAAAAATAAGTAAAACTGGCACTGTCACGCGTACCCAAAGGAGTCAAGATGCTTCCTGGCATGTTAGGATGTGTGGACAAACTGAGGTATGAAAACCATGATATTAAAGACAGGGACAAGTTCCTTCAGTTTGTGCCACAATTCTATATGGAGAGAAAAGGTATAGGTCCATCATGGGTTCCAATTTTAGAGCCAAATAAGTGGATTGCATGATTTTATAACATAAGTATCATGAACCTGTTGGAAATTCCCCACTTTGGGAGGGGAAAATATGTCAATGCCTTTGTGAAAAAACTATTGGCCTTGGTGCATTGCGGTGTTCTATGGATGGAAAGACTGGTATCAATAGATGTAGATTTAATTGCATAGATTACAGGGTTTCCAACAGATGGAGAAAATCCAGAACCATATTTGGATGATAATACAAAGGAGAAATCTCTAACAGAGGAGATGAAGAAGAAATATAGCACTAACAGAGGATCCAGGGGGTTGATCATTAACAATATCAGTGAACCAACAACTAGATTGGGGACAAAGATGATGGCTTGTAAACTTCTAAGGAAATGTCGCAAGGAAGAAGCACATGCAGGAGTCATAGTATTAGCCGCCCAATGCGCAAAGGGGAGTCTACTCAGTTGGACCCCATATTTACTGAATTTGTTTTTAGATGATTGGAATGATGCATAGGATATTGGAACATAGTTCCATTATGCATGGTTGATGATATTGATAGTTTTGGTGGGATGGGGAGAACCAAATACAACAAATTTTACCCGAGTCCAAGAAAGTATCGCATAACAAAGTATACAATGTTGTGGCACACTTCATATGCAAAACAAAAGAAGGGAAATTTGAACATATTTTCTATGTATTATGAAGCGATGTGGGAAAAGATGGCTGATACATGGTGGATACCACCAAAAGTGGTGGAAGAGCATCAAATAATATATAACTTTCAATCTTCTAGACACAACACGCCGATTTAGGCCAAAATGGATCCCAAGAAGGTATGGTTACAATTAAGGTATTGTGTGACAGGAGAGGAAGTGTAGTGGGCCATGAAATATTATCCTGTAGAATGGAAGGTACCAGTAGTTTCCAAGAAGGTATCAAAAGGTAAGAAGCAAGCAAAAGTTTGAACTTAACAGAAGTCAAATAGTCCAACAATAAATACAAGAAAGGCAACAGAACGCATAAAGGAAACAGGGGGGAGCACAACAGTTAGAAAGCCAAGGTAGAAGAACCCTATCCCCAAACCTTCAGCGTAGGAGAAGGGCCGCACATAAGTAACAAATAGAGGATTACATAAGGATAATAATGTTCCTACATATGAGGAAATAAGAGGAGGATATCTACCAAACATGGAAATCCTAGGTACAACAACCCATAAAAAGACATTTCCCATGAAGAGGATAATATTACAAGAAGCATGCTAGCACAAAAAGATGAAGGAGCATAAGGGTGTTGCTAAGCTCACATTGAGAGAAGATGATGCAAAGTTGGTTGCAGAAAAAGTTTAGGACCGCACAACAGAGGCGTGGGATGATGCAGAGAAGAAAAGGGACGAAATAGTTAAGAATTTGACAGAGGTTAAGGAGGCACTGGAAAAACTACAACTCACTACATCGCATCATAAAAAATAGGCACAAAAACAAATGTCCCAAGAAAAATCAGTTCCATCGCAGGAGAAAAAACAAATAATATCAAAGGGAAGTGAAAATTTTTGCATAACTCAGGAGATGTTGTAGGTGGATGAGGATATAGCGCAGAAACCATTAAAGGACATAGGCCATTTAGACTTGGAACTGCCCAAGTTTCCAATGAAGGTGTTGTACAAAATGACAATAAGTGTCGTGCAGGAGATACAGTTGAGGGCATGCATAGATGTGACAAGTCTACAATTGGCCAATGAAGTAAAGAGGAAACTGGAGTTGACAATTGATCATGTGAAGTTTGAGACAGATACAGTAAATAAGAAAACTACTAGAATGGAGAAGAATGTCCAGGAAGAGTTTAAAAAAATTCTTGGTAATGCGCAAGAAAACGAGAGTTTACCTATAGAGGAGAAGATTGAGAAGATAAAACAAGCTATGGAGAGCTATAGAAGAAACATTACAGAGTTGATGGAACTCCTATCACCTAGCATGCCACCGGAGGTAAGGACATAGAGGGAGAAAGAGGTTACAAGTCATAAGGAGAGTATTGTGTAGAGCATTCAAGAAATCACAAAGTTGTACAAAAAAAACACACAATTATGGACAGATCTGCAGGAGGATGGAAAATTATAGGAGATAGACCAGAAAGAGGAAGGAGTAAACACAATGCTACAAGACTTAAAGCAGAAGAATAAGACAATGAAAAACCCAGATAGATTGAGGAGTGCGTAGTAATTGAAGAACTTGTAGGCAGAGTTGAAGAGCATACAAGTAGAAAAGCAGGCAAGGCAGACATAGTTGGAGCTACTGCAATAAAGCGCGGAGAAAATGCCAACGGATATTGATGAATCTAAGGATCAGGTTGAAAAGGTAGGATTGGAGAATGAATAATTGTTGAAGGATCCTATCACTACACAGATTGTGGTGATTATCACAGAGAAGAGTACACATGTAAAATCTAAAGTGGAAGGCATTTTAGGCAAATTCCAGGAATTGTAGAAGTTAGTGCAGGAGGCACACACTAACTAATTGGATTAGGACGAGCCACAGGGGAGTGTTGGGGGCCTCTTGGTGAAGGCCATTTTTTGGAACAATGTAGAAATCAAGGAAGATAGTTAGAAAAGGGACCAACAAAGCAGCACGCGTCAGATAATAAGGAAAAATAATGTGAGGAAGCGGGAAAGGAAGAAAGAAGGGCGTGGATCAACTAAATATAGGAAGTTAGAATGTGGACAAACTTAATCCACTTAGGGTTAGGGTTTTGATCATGATTGTAATGATTTTTAACCCATTTTTGTAGTATAAATATGTATTTTAAGATTTGAGGAGGTCTGGTGGCTAGCAAGAGTTTTGAGTGACTAGTTTTGGTATGAATTCTATTGCGAGTTGTGGAGATAATAGTGAGATGATCTATGAGAATTTTTTTGGAGAGAAATATATGAATTGTAACTGAGGGTAAGTTCGCTAGTTGTGTATCTTGGTGTGATATTTTCATCCTCACTATTATCAATAGCTTCGACTATATTTATATGTAATATGCTTTGCATGATAACATGATGAAGAATAATAAAGAAGTGAAAAAATACTAGATCTTTGTGGATGTTGCCCAGGGGGGTGAAGCACAGTAAAACATTGTGTAACTTTGTGGAATCTTTCTTTTATGTATTGCAATGGTTTATGATGAATGAATGAATTTTTTAGTAGTAAAATGCAGCGCACACTAGAATAATTATGATATTTGTTGCAGAATGAATGTTAAATGAATTCACATGGTTACATAATGTTAGATATGAATATATATGTTGTGCTAGAATAATATATATGGTACATCTTGAAGTAAAAATCATATCTAACATCCCCAAAGAAGCATCCCTTCCAAGGTTGTAGACATCTGGGTCCTGCAGTCACCCATAAATCCATCTCGGGTGACACTTCATTGAGCACTCTGTGCACAATTTTTTCTTTCTGGTCTCCATAAGACTCGATGGTTTGCAGGGTTTGTTTGGAAACCGAAAGTATAACCTAGGTAAGCCCAAACATCCAACTCCACTGCACTTCATCGTTGATAGCGGTAGTTAAAGGAACCTCATCTCAGCAAAGGTTGTCAAGAAGTTGGATCTACCGACATCACCGAACCCGTAGTTGTACACCATCATATGGCTCCACCAAGGGATAAATCTCTGCATCATCCAACAAGGTTTCATGGCCTACGAAATCAAGCCCTTCAAAGATAAGGTTTTGTGTGATGTCTCCCCCTTAAAGTTTATGATTTTCTTTTGGGACAACCTTATTTATGGAAATGTCATGTTGTATATGATTATAGGTCTCATAGTGTTATTATTACTTTGGACAAGAAATCATACAGGATACCAAAGGTAGTCCCATCTACCACCATTTCCTTGATCTCCTCCAAATAATGTAGGAAGGTCATCTTTCATAACAGGAAGTTTTTATTCTTCATGATTCGTGCTCTGAGTGAGTGGAAGGTTGCATCCACATCCATGGAATCCACAACAGTTCTTTCCATGCAGTAGAATCATGTGGATAAGGTCATGGAAGAATACAAAGACATCTTCTCCTTACCCATTGGGGTACCTCTACATTATCAATTCAAGCACTCAATTGATTTGCCCCCTGGTGCACCACTACCTAATGGGTTAGTCTATCACTGCTCTTTGTCATAAAATGAGGTAATCAAGTGCCAGATCTAAGAGTATCTCGAAAAGGGGCACATCTGCCCAAAATCATCACCTTATGGAATCCCAATAGTGCTTGTGCAGAAGAAAGACGGGTCTTGGCGACTATGCATTGATTATCGGGCCCTAAATAAAATCATAGTCAAGAACTAGAACCCAATTCCCCGAATTGATGATCTCCTTGACCAAATCAAGGGGGAAAAATACTTCAATAAGATTGATATGAAGTCTAGCTACCATGAGGTCCCAATAGAGTAGACCGATGTATGTAAGACCGCCTTCAAGTCAAAAGAAGGTATTTTCGAATGGTTGGTCATGCCCTTTGTGTTGAAAAATTCCCTAACAACTTTCATGAGGATGGTGGATGATATCTTGCATCCTTTCACCAATTCTTTTGTGGTAGTGTATTTGGATGGAATCCTCATCTTCAACAATAATTGGGCGGAACACTTGCAACACATTCAATAGGTTCTTCACACTCTGCTGCAACACAAGATATGTGCAAATTTGGAAAAATGCTCCTTCGACATGAATAGGGTCTAGTACCTAGGATACATTGTTGATGAACACAGGGTGCATGTCAATCTAGCCAAAATCCAGGTCATCCATGACTAGCCATCCCTGACCACACTCATTGAGCTCTGGAGCTTCTTAGGCCTTGCCAATTTCTATTGCATGTTCGTGTTGGGATTCTACCACATTGCATGGGCCCTTAGCCAAGTGACTAGGGACAGTGGGAAGGAAAAATTCATGTGGGGCCAGTCACAACAAGAATCATTTGATGATTTGAGGAATGCTTATGATCAACCCTGATTCTCTCATTACCCGACCTGCAGCAGCCGTTTGAGATTGAGAAAATGCTTCAAATTATGTTGTGGGCATAGTTCTTACTCAGCATGGACATCTTGTGGCCTGTCATATTGATACACTATCAGATATTTTTTGTAAGTACCCAACTTATGATAAATAAATGTACTCCATTGTATAATCCTTCCACCAGTGGAGGCATTACAGTCTTGGGAAGGAGACAATCATCCACACTAATCATAAGCCTTTTTGGTTCATGTAGACACAAGGAAAACTGGTGAATGACCACCATCAGAAGTGGTCCACATACTTGCAACAATTCCATCTCAACATCAAGTATCAGACAGGGAGCACCAACCATGTCGCTAACTACCTCATTCGACCTTCATTTTTAGCACTAACCACGATGCTACAGTCTTATCGACATGAGACCTTCGGATGGCCCCAACTCTATGAGCGAGATCCTAACTTCACCACTACCTACCATATGTTCGGCACAAACACAAATGTCACTGAATTTCATCTGGAGGACAGGTTGTTGTGCCATCTGGGCCATGTCTACATTCCATCAAGCGAGTGAGTGAAGTTGATTTGCGAAGCTCACTACAGTCAGGTGGTAGGACACTTCGACGTAGAGAAGGCAATGGAAGTGTTGCACCAACATTTCTATTAGCTGAAACTCCGACAAGATGTTAGAAAGTATATTAGGTCTTGCACGGATTTCATCATTTCCAAACCGACCATTAAGAAACAAAGCATGTACACCCCTCTAGATACTCTAGACAGGCCCTGGGAATCCATCTCGATGGACTACATGTCAGACCTTCCTTCAAACTAGCAGGGAAATGACTGTGTTTTTCATGGTTGTTGATCGATTTTCCAAGATGGTGATTCTGATCGCCTGCAAGAAGAGCATCACAACAGAGGCCACTTCCAAGCTCTTCTTCGAACGAGTGTGGGTACATTTTGGGATACCACAAACCATCATCTCTGATTAGGATAGATGGTTCCTCAGCACATTCTAGTTGAGCCTATGGTGATGACTGGACACCAAGCTCACCAAATCCACAGCCTTCCATCCCCAAATGAATGTATAAAATGAGGCTTTCAACATGATGTTCATGCATATTTTGCACATGTGCAATTGCAAACAACCATGCACATGGGATGAGAGCCTTCCATATGTTCAACACAGTTACAAAAGAGCCATACATATCTCAATCGGCCACATCCCCTTTCATATGGGGTTTGGATTTCAACCATTAGGTCCTATAGATGTTGCACTACCCCTTGCGTCCATACAGAAAAAATTGTCCCATGCATAAACCACAGAAAAAATTGTCCCATGCACAAAGTGAAGCTGACAAAGCCACCTAATTCACTGAACAAATCCAGTACATCTACCAACATGTTCAGGATATTCTGCAAAAGTCCAATTCCAAGTACAAGCAATGCCATGATCAACATCGGGTGCCACACAAGTTTTAGGCGGGAGATAAATTTTTGTTGCATTTGCAGAAAGAACGCTTTATAGGACCCCATCGAAAGCTTCGTCCACTCCACTATGGGCCTTATACCATCACCAAGGTTGTGGGTGACGATTCTTTTGATCTCAACATGACCCCCTTCCTTGGCTTGCACCTAATGTTTAATGTGGATATCCTTTGGCCATACTTTCCACCATTATTGAACACCTGTGAGGTAGCAAAACAATTGACACCGATAAAGCTCAACCCTGAATGCATTGGACATGAATCCACTCATACGATCATGGACACATGGTTTAATGGCACTCGCCAATGGAAGTTTTATCTTTCTCATATTGTCAAAGCAGGGCAAATCCTGCACCATGACAAGTGGCTCACTCGGGGCTAAATTCAATTGAAATTTCCTCATTTGATGGGGGAATTCAATGCAATGGAGAGCATTTATTCCCAAGGGGGGAATATTGATCTAGGTGGATATCGGTGGCCACCCACCTATTCCAACTGGCTCACATACATATTTCATCTTTGTAGTTTTAGTTTTCATCTTGACAATTTTTTTCTAGACTTTCAGGTCCTAAACTTTCAGGGCCATTTTGAGGCCCTAAAAAACATTTTTTGGGCCTGCCATATTTACACTACAATCAATGTTATGGTGTGAATGTGTAATCTTCAGATAGACCTTTTCAATGGGCTACCGTACACTTAAAACGAAGATCATATGCAAAAGTTACGACCCCAGGAAGTTGATGTACCAACTTACCCTAACGAGGCCCACATGAATTTTTGCACTTCATCTCCTCATGTTAAGTTTTTGGATGTCTAGGGTTTTGGAATTCATGTTTGATATAAAAAATATTTTGGAGCCTCATTGTACTCCTCTTCTTATGAATGAGCATAGCCATCACATCTCTTCTCAGAGATAAGTTGCCACAATTCTATCAAGTTTGTTTTATTTTTCATTTTACAAGTTCAACATATTTCTTATTTAATAGAAGTCAAGTTTTACTGCATCTCTTTTATTATTCACCATGTATATGTATTAATATTATAGATCTATGTTTTCATTTCGTTCCACTAATAAATCCAGATCAAACCTTCCCCAGCCTTGGCAGAGGATTGATATGCCTGTGTTTTGGGGATTTTGTTGGACAACTCTGGACGAACCATGGGACCATTCTAAAAATCCATATCATTAAGAAGGATGGGAGGCACATAATCGTTGACTGGAAACGTCCAACAAGGAGTGCTCACAGTAGCCTTTGTAAGGCTCTTGAGCCATTTCCTCAACATGAAAAAAGTTCTACGGGAACACAACCCATTTTATAGTAACACAAGCCACATTTCCAACATAAATATAACTCAATAATGGTTTCCTTTAAGCACATCATGGTTGGTGCTCTTCCCAACACTTAGCTCTTCTCTTGTTGCCCAAAATCAACCTGTAAAAAATTGTCCTCTTTTTCCATTTGAAATTCCTTTTCTCCAATACATGTTGACTCTCACTCTTCCCCAAAAGGATTTCTTAACTCTCACACTTCCCCTGTGCTCTCTTGTACTCAACCCATGCAATATATAACTCTATGAGGTGATTTCACACACTAATCCCCTTACGTGATTTCAGTGATTGAGTGTCTAATAAGTCAAAGGGAGGATTATATGGTAATGATATATTAACTTAGGAAAATAACATGGGTCTCCCCTTGGATCCCCATATAGGCCCCTCTCTTGTGGACTCACAATTTCCCGTCGTTACCATCCATCTCGTATCACAACTAGCGATTATTGTTTTTATTAATTATTTCAATGTACATAATACATAGTTCTACTCTTGACCATAGTGATATGTATGGGCTCTTCACGCCAAACATATCAACTCACCAGCTTAAATCACATTTATACAATTACATTATAATTTGTGGGGATTAAAACTAGGGATGTTACACAATCTCAAGACATAGAGCTTCTTTGATATACTTTTTTTATTAAGCAATACACATCCCCCATCTTCTTCTAAATAGTTCTTGCTACTTTTTCTTCAGAAACATTCAATCATAATGAAACAACCAAACAAATCTTGATAAGGCTAGCTGCCTTTTTCTCTAGCACCACCCACTCTTCATCTTTCATACTAGCAGATTTGGTGATAGATAATACAACTCATAAGTCTCGATCTATGAGAATATCCTCCATATTGAACTTTCACAACTCAAATTTAGTGACATTAAACTTCTCCATTTCCAATCTAGACATGCTAACCATTTCCCTGCAACAAGATTTCCTTCTGCAAAATCTCCCCCTCAAGCCAATATTAGGTAAAAATACCTTGGCCCTAACACCTTGGATCCAATGTGATCAAATTATGATAGCAAGTGAAAGGAAGTAAAGGTGCAGAATACACTTCCTACACTAACCAATGAAAAAAGAATGTGCAAAAAACTTTAAACAAACCATTTTAGATGGTAAGCATAAAACAAATGAAAGAAATAAAAAACCATTATAGAATGATTTTCTAGAGAAACGTTTCCTGGAGAAAAACCCCACACTCTCAAGCACACTTAATGTATAACAAAACCGTAAACCATTTATGTTTTTCCGATTCTACATGTTGAAAAGATCCATGAATTAATTAACCAATTTAATCACCCAAATCTATATTTTAATAAATAAATGTAAAAACCTACATTTAAAAAAAATTGACAATATTAAAACTTAAAACATGTATATTTTAGTGATTTAGCTAAATATACATAATTAATATACAAAATAGTACTTTAAAAAGTTATTGTGTAGAATATTTATATTATTAAAAATACCATCTCAAAAATTTAAAAAGAAATTGTTATGTGATTAAAAAAGGAAAGGAGAAAATTAAAATATGATAAAATGTGATTAACCCAATGTAAAAGAACAAATATATATTTTTGTTATAAATATCATAAAAATGTTTATTTTTATTATAAATATCATAAAAATGTTTATTTTTATTATAAATATCATAAAAATGAATCAATATTGTTAAAATTGACAAGTTTCATATTGTTAAAATTGACAAGTTTCATAGTAAAGCAATACCATACACAATTCCTAAAACTCAGTTTCAAAATATTTATAATAATATCCAACCTCCCTAACCTATTCACTCTCAAAACCATAAAATTTTAGAAAGTTTTTCTTCAATCTTTTCAAACATATCAATCATATTTTTCAAAATTGGTTTTTTATTTAATATTTCCTCTATCAAAGGTATTTAAATAGAGTAGTCTAACTGTTATAGGTTTAATCTTTTCAAACATATAAATAATTTTTTTCACAATTGTTTTTTTTTAATATTTCCGGTATAAAAGGTATTTAAATAGAGTATTCTAACTGTTTTAATAAAAAAAATTCAAAATTGTTTTTTTTAAATATTTCTTGTATAAAAGGTATTTAAATAGAGTAGTCTAATTGTGTTAGGTGTTTTTCTTTTTTAAGGATATTTTGGGTGATATTTTCATAAAATTTGGTGAGAAATTATTGGATAAATAGTTTTGAATAGTTGTTTTTGTATAATTAAAATGCTGTAAGGATTTTTCAACAAACTAAATCCATTTTCTGCATTCAAAAATGCAATTTAAAAAACTGAAAATTGTAATTTCATGCATATTTATGTCTCCGAAACATAAAACAGTTAGACAATGTCTATTTAAATTGCAAATTAGATTTACATATTTTTACATGTTAATCTAATATACATTCAAAAATGTAATTTAAAGAATTGAAAATTGTAATTTCATACAGATTTATGTCAAAAAAAACAGAAATGCTTTATGACAGAGATCCAATGCAGTTGACATGGTAGATAAACTTAAAAAACTCACTGATATATAAATTTCGTTCGGTAAAGCATAAAATGAAAGGTGAGTAAAAAATTTGAGCGTTGGGCAGAGGTGCACTGAAACTCGAAAGGACGTGAAATGATTTAAGCAATGGAGAGTCATTTCTGCGCTGCGCAGGAAAGGCCGGCGCATTGATCGCAGGTATGGTGTACATGTATTTTCGTTCAACAAATTTTGCGTACAAGTCCAGTCCTTCCGCCCTCACTGAATGTATGCAGGTAGTCAAAGAAGTAAATCACGGCTGGGTGTCAGTAGTTAAAATAGCTGGAGTTGCTGTAAACGTAGAGAAGATTGTACTGAAAAAATACCATATCCTGTTTGATATGGTATTGAAAATGTTCGTGC
>JASDQU010241862.1:9464-40332 GCA_032191745.1 Picea mariana | reverse complement strand
AAGTCCAGTCCTTCCGCCCTCACTGAATGTATGCAGGTAGTCAAAGAAGTAAATCACGGCTGGGTGTCAGTAGTTAAAATAGCTGGAGTTGCTGTAAACGTAGAGAAGATTGTACTGAAAAAATACCATATCCTGTTTGATATGGTATTGAAAATGTTCGTGCACAGTAGAGAATCGGACCCGTTCCTGTTTGATATGGTATTAAAAAATACCATATCCTGTTTGATAAAATATTCGTGCACAGTAGAGAATGGGACCCGTTCCGTGCGTTTTGGAAAGAGTTCCATGGGGACTTGACTGGAAAATGGAACCGACTATTCATCAGAGTACTTTGAAAATTGGAACATGGAATTTATTAGACTACTTTGAAATCGGAACATGGAAAATTGAAACGAATCCATCCAGGTTTCAAAAAAGCGTACACAGTACAATAACACAAAAAATTATTTTTACATATCTATATAGGAATAGGTTAAGTCGGGAGCAATTTTCTTTTTCGAGTTCTGCTTTTCAGGTGAAAAAACGAATTTCAATATGGCCAAATTTTCAGGGGTAGTCTGAGTTTTGCATGGATCAAAATTTCATGCATTTCAGAACTTTACTTCATGGGTTTTGCTTCATTTTAAACCAACCTAGATACTCAGAAAATTGATCAGAGTTCTAAATTGGTAGGAAATTTAAAAATAAACCGAAACCTGAAAGTAACTTTTGAGGGAAGATTGCTCCCTAGTTAACCCACTAGTACCTATATCATAGTTTTCCAATTCAAGTGTCAAGTACCTAAATCATTTTATATACATTTTAAATCATTAAAAAATTACACTTCAAAAGATTTGATTCCTCTCTATCAAAATTAATATTAATTTATATTAATTAATTAATTCATTATAAATACATGAAGATTACAAAATATTGGTTTGTTACCCCAAAAAAAAAGGAAAATATACATCAACTAATGATCCCAAGCAATAAGAATGCAAGGGGTGGCAATGTAACTATAGTAGTATCAACATGTATTGGGTTTACCTTAAATGGTCTTCCTACATTTCACTTCTTCCCCACATGTCTTTTCCAAAAGCCACAATAACATGTCATTTTGTTCTCACCTTGAAAGCTCTAAACTTCATACTTGATTTCCATATTTAGAGGTTTGAGATTCATGAATGGGAAAGGAAAACATACAAGTTAATTCATTGCAAACTAACCCATTTATTCCTCTAGGAGATCATGGATCTCTAACAAATTTGTCTTATTTCAAAGCTTTGCCAAGCATATATAAGATTTCAATGACTCCAAAAGGTGTTGTTTTGATATTTCAAGAACAATACTTAAGTTATCAAATTAACAAACAACTACCCAAGTAATCATTGAGTAGTATTATTTATGGCACATGTTGTATATATAAAGGAAAGAGGAGGAGGAACACAAAGGAATGTTGATTTAAAAGAGTGTTTTACGGTCTTTAAGTCAACTTCACCAAGATAATTTCCTTTGCGTTTTTAAAGATGTGGTACTCCTCTATTTCAAATAACATACAAGAATAAATACAATGCTTGAGAGAGGACCAAACATATTCTTGAAATAAATATTCACATGCAAAGGATACTTGAGAAAGAACCAAGTATCTTGTAGAAGCAATATTTACAATATGTTACAATATTTGTAAACCAAAAGGGTATCCAGTAAAATAAGACGACATTTCCATCACAACTTTCATCAAAGTAGACCACAATATTTAGCAAAAGGGAAAAGAAAGTATGGACCACATATAACAGAGAACTTTAAATGATCATTTCATTAAACACAATAAAGATTCTGATAAGCATACCTCTGAAATGTCACATTTAGATTCAAAGTCTTGAGAAATCAATAATGTTATGTCCCAAACTAGTTCTCTAGGAACCTCAAAAAGTAATAGATGTATGTAAATAAACAAAGAGTATTGTCTTGGGTTACAAATAAAATAAATTGCATTTGTTCTTCAATGAGGACAGGGATGGGGCTCCCATGGACCATAAATGAAAAGAGAGACTTGGAATACAAAAGAAAAATAGTCAAGAGTCAACTTCAGGTTTCATAATTTATTGGGAACAAAAAAGAAGAAATGGCAAATGAGTGAAGAAGAAAGATAACAAAGGAAAGAATAAGGTTGCTACTTGAATTACTCCGATGGAAATCTTGAAACTCTTTACTTTCTTACCAAGACTTCTTTTGTAGATGTCTTATGCTATGCTAGAGGTCACATAACCACTATAACCAATTCATCCTGATCTATCTCGGTGATCTTAACCAAGGATTTTCTTAACCATTCTTTTATGTACTCCCTCATCGGAGCAACCATTATTTTGTGTGTTTTTTTTTATCTCAAATAGTTCATTCTCCACTTCTCTTAAGTCAATACTTAATTGGTGCAACATGTCCTCAATGTCATCATTCTTATTAATGTATCGGACAAGCCACCTTTCAACCTCATCTTTGGAGAATTCTATTGAGTCAATGAACTAATTCGCCAATGCAACCTTTAATGCTTCAAGTTGATCCAATAGTTACTCTTTAGACAGAAGTATGGTATCCATTAATAAATTTGGGTTGTTAAGTTCATTTGTAAGATCAACAAGTTTTAGAAAAAGGCCACCTCTTTTGATTTTCACAACATCTAACTCAACCAACATTTCTCTTAAACATTTATTCTTTTTCAACAAGCAAGCGTTGATCTGCTTCATTCAAATACTAGAGGGAAGGTTTTGTTCTCTTCCATGGGTATCACTCAGACTTGAAAATTTTTCCGCAAATGTTCCCACAACCTCCTTGTAAAAACATCCGTCATTCTCTAGATCTTGTTGGAAATATTCTCTAAAATGCATAATCCTTATTGAAAATTTGGTTGAACTCTATGCTAGCTCCTAGATTTCATTGATTAGGTCTATTCTTTTTTGAATTCCATCTGCAACATATTTTCTCATAGCCAACAACATACTAGAGGAACCTTTTATCTTATAGTTGTTTTTGGGATGTCCTCAATGGTAAGTGTTGGTTGAATTGTAGCTAATGGCTCAACAAACAATGGTTTCGTAATTAGGGTTTTCTCTAATTTCTTTATTTAATTTTTTTAAATTAAATTTTCTCTCTCAATATCAAATACAAATTCTTTTATTTCTTCCCTGGTTGCCTCATGAAACTGTACAATTTTCTATGGTGCAACCCCATGAAAATCAATTTATGATTTCCATTTTTCAGACACTTTCTTATTTTTCATGTTAAGCTTCTCTATTAACATTTTTTTGGAATTTGTCTATTAGGTTGTGTGGTGAAGTGCGCGTCGGTTACTTATGTCCTATCTAATTTCATCTTGAGTGACCCATGGTTCATGTATGCTCGGGGTTCCAACAAAGCATCTAAAACTATCAGCCCTCCTGGTAAACCAGAAGGCAACGCAATGCACCAGGTGCACTGTGTTGTCTCACCCGAGATAGTCTTAATGGGTGGCTGCAAGACTCATGTGTTTTCATCCTAGGATTGAGTGGGATATCTGGGAACTGTACGCTGAGATTTTTATTGTAACTTGTTAATGCAATACACTGTTATTCCGAATTATGCAGGAAATATAATGATTCATTCACTTAGTTTATCAATAGCTACTAAAAGACAATAAATATACACATGCATTTAGTCACATAACATAGATATTACCGTGATTCACCCCTCCTAGGCTGCATCGACAAATATTTGGATCTTAGCTCTTTTATTATATTCGTTCAGTCATTATGGCACCGCGCGCTTACAACTCTTCTCGGTTGGGTAAGATCTATATGAGGCAGACTAGATTGCACCATGCTCCTCAGCCTGCAATCTAAACCTTAAGATCTACCCTCCTATGTCATCTCTATCTCAACAACTTACAAAAGTAGGTCATACAGCAAAATTTACATAGCAACACGCTACACCAATTCTCTCTGCAAAATACGACTTGTCTCTTCTCTGAGACCTAGGTATCTCTATTTATATGTTTTTGGATCTTCAGCCATTACAATACATTACCAAGACCTTAACCCTACCGTCATTAGGTATTCCATCCATGCACACATGTTGTTCTTCCTTCCATCTATCGCTTTCCTCGTGCATGTCTTTTTTCCCAAAATCATCTTTATTTCTGGTTTTTCCTACTTCCAACAGGCCCCCAACACTGACATGTGGCACGTCTCGAGACACCTAACCTTTGTGTTCTTCTTCGATCTCCTTGGTGATCGCCTGGAACGTTTCCTTGAGATTTGTTGCTTCTGTTTGTACCTACGCGGTCTTTTCCTTGAGCATGTCTACTATTTGTCGCTGATCAATATGGCACATTCTACTTGGGTCTATGCTATCAGTGTCTTGGCTTCCTTTGCCTGTGCGAAGACGTCTGCTACTCACTCTTGGAGCGGTTCTATTTGAGCTTGAAGCTCCTTTTTCCGTGTTTGCGCAGTGGTGAGTTTTGCTTGTAGTTTCTTCATATCCTGTGACTCTTTGAAGTGCTCTGTGATGGCCATTATTTTTTGCCTCTGCTTGAGGTCTTGGATAACTGTGCTTATCCTTTCTTATTCCTTGTCCCATTGGTGGACTTGCTGATCTTCTTCTAACCTTGTTCACAAATGTTTTTCTTCCTCGAACAAGTCGGTTGTTGCGCGGACCTATTGATCTATCTCCTATAGTTGCTCTATTGCCTCCTGCTTCCTTTGCTCCCTTACTTCCGGTGGAATGGTGGGTGTAAGATGCTCCCAGAGATTCTTGATCTCTTTTTGATATTGATCAATTTCCTGCGGAATCTGACCAATCTTCTCTACTGTTTTGAGTGCATCCCTTTGCGCGATCGTTGGAATATTTTCATAAGTTCCTACCACTTTCTGCTCCAATTCATTCATGCACTCTCTTTCCTCTTGGGTCTCAAACTTATCCTACTCACACGTTATTTCTAGCGCATCCCTCTTATTCGTTGCTTACTGCAATTCAGCTAAGTCTGTGCATGCACGAGACTGTACCTCTTGGGTAACACTAACCTACAATTTGTGTAGAGCCTTGGATGGTATTCGCAGAAATACCAGTTGGATTTGGGCTAAGTCCTTTAGGGGTGTCTGCCCCATGATCTCGTTCATGTGCAACATATTGGGTGTGATGTGGAATGTTGCGCTCGGTTGTGGTATTGTGCGGACTGTATCACGCTCACCTTCTTCCAATCTTTCTCCTCTCTATCGTGTTGATGGCCCTGTTCCCATGCTGTTGCCCGCTGTCTATGCTTCCCCGATTTTCTTGAGGAATTTTCGCATGTCTTCCAACTTCTCCTAAATCTTGTCCCTATGGTGTGCAACACTGTCAAAATCCTTGGCTATAAAATCTTGAACCATTCGGGCTATAATCTCGACATCATCCTCCATGATCTTGTATTCCATAGATGTTCTTTGTGCCTTCATTTTCTTGTGCGTTCCCCCATTTGAATGGATGGCCTTTTATTCAAGCTCGTTTCCTGTGGATTGGGAATTGGTGTCATCCATTGCATGGCCTCGACCTGTTTCTATTTTTCTTTGGCCAACTGCGTATTATCCTTCTTCCCCTTCTGGGTCCCCGTCTTAGTTGTCCCTTCAATTTTTTGCTTTGTCTTTGTCTGGCCCGTCCTCCATTTCTTGGCCACTGAGAATTCTTGAGGCTATGTTTCTCCTTGCCCTACCTCCTCTTCTGCTGTCCTTTCTGGCAAGTTTTGGGTGAGGGATGGAATCTTCCAGTCATCCTCCCAATCTTTGATAGTCATGTTGATATCGCCCTCCATGATACAGTAGCACATTTGTAGCCACTGCTTATTGGGGTCCTTTCGTGCCTCTATCCACATCGCATGTCGTGTGGCCTTGAAGTTGACAATGTATCGATATTGTGCGACAGCCTGTGGAGTTATTCTCCACATGTTGGAAATTGCCTCCTTTAGGTTTCGAAGGTATCGTTCGAATACAACTGCATTCATTTTTTTGTGCTTAGCATCCGGCACGATGCCAAGTGATAAATGCCTCACTCCATAATTTAGATTGGGTCTAGTGTCGAAGAATGTATAGCTCGGTTCCTTCCATCCCATGATTGCTATCAACGTGAGTAGCCATGAGTAGTGGAATTATGTTCCTATATCCTCCACATCCTTGCAGTCATCCAGAAACAAATTCAAGAGGTAGGGTTCCCAGCCGAAACTTCCTCCCTGCGACATTTTCTCAGCAGTTTACAGGTCAATATTTGTGTTGCGACATCATTGATCCTCTTGATGATGATTCCTCGCATCCCCTTGTCAGTACCTTATTTCTTCTTCATATCCTCCACAAGTGCTTTCTCCTTTGTCTTATCATCGAGGAATTGCGTGGGATCCATGCCCCGGGATGGTAACCCTGTGATGTGCGCAATAATATCCACGTCTATTGAGACGAGATTTTCCAACCATATATTCCTGCCATGTGTGACTTCCATCAGTTGCTTGACGCAAATATTTGCATGATGTTCTCTGCCAAAGTGTGGTAGATATAGCAGACTTAAAATCCCTATTTTCTCCAATCCTATTGCCCACTGAAGTGGTTGATCAATCGGTTCCCCAATCACATTCACTCTTATAATCTATAAATATACTCTCTTTGCAAATTCTGGGAACTTGTATGTGTCTGCTACATTGTGGTCCAATAATTTCAGCTTCTTGACATGCCCTAGGAAGCCTGATTCCACCTGTCCCCATCTGGTATATGCGGTAAAACGAGGGATGTGACGGGTTTCTTACGAGGTGCCCTAGGTACCTGTTGCATGTCTTTCTTCTGTAGTGGTTGTCTCGAGGTTCCAACATAGATTGTTTGTACTTCGGAATACCATTCTGGCGAGCCCGTGACATATTCTACTATTCCTTCTAGTGGGTGTTCTGACATTGTTATTTGAGATTCGTCTGGCTCAACTGTTGCTTCCTGATTCATCATCGTTCCATTGACTCTCGGAGTTTCTTCGGTGTTCTCTGGTTATGCCTCCTTCAGGGTTTCTACATCCTAGTTTTGTTGCTCCTTTGCTTCTGTCGACATATCGACATTCATTCCCTCTAGTGTTGGATGTTGGGTTTCTTCCACCACGGGTGTTGGGTTCATTGGTGTTGTATCTGGTGATGAGATTTTATCAATATTGATGATCTCCGACAACTGATGTTCCCCTTCTTCCAATTGTACCCGTACCCTAGTTCTAACTCTGGGTTGTCTGGTAGTCTGGTTTGCTTCTACTTTCTTTGGTGGTGCCATGGTGGTGAATGTCGATTTCTTGTTGTGCTTCGTAGCTTCAACAACCTCTGTGAGGTTTTCTCTGTGTTCTAGATACACTCTCGTTCTCTGTTTCTTCTACAATCTCGCAATAACCTATTTATTCCTGCGTCCATGTTTTGTATGGTCATCACATGAATCTTGTCAAGGACGCTACGTTTTAAAAAATATTCAATGAACCTCTAGTTCCTTTGTACTTTCCATTACTTCTCCCTTTTCATCTCCAATTGGCATGATTAATGCAACATCCCGTTGATCCTTTTCGTCATTCAATTCCACATAACTCCCTCTTTGCATACTACTTTTGTTGTCTTTTCTTTTCCCACTTGTTTCCCTCATGACCTGGTCGTTGGCCTTGTCCTTGTCGAGTTTGTATTCCTAAGTGTGTGTGCTCCTTCTTCTTTCGATGAACTGTGCCTCTGTTGGTACTGTTTACAATTCTGATTCATTTTTTTTTTCACTGCGCGATGGCTCTTCCAGTTGTGGGTGGTCGACTGTCCTTGTATAGTTTCAGTCAGTTGTCCTTGATCATTCCTCTGAGTTCTGCACCTGATAAGTCTTTCAAATGTACAACTTCTCCATCTGTGACAGTTTTTACTTTGTATGGTCCTAACCAATGCATTCTGAGCTTTCCTGGGTGCTGAAACGATTTGCTATCATACATCAATACTAAATCTCCCTCCTTAAAAGTTTTCTTCTTGATGTGTCTTTCATGCCAAGCTTTGTCCCTTGCTTTCTGAACTTATTGGTGGAACACTGCTAAGATCCAATCTTCCTCCATGGTCATCAACTAGTTTAGTCTCTCCTGTACTGTGCCCCATTCTGTCATGTGTGTAATTTCTGCTATGCATAGATTGGGTACCAGAAATTCTAATGGCAGCACTACTTCTTGGCCATATACTAGTTTAAATGGCATGTGCCCTATTAGTTTATTGCATGTAGTACTGTAGGCTCACAATACTGCTGGTATTTTAAGGTCCCAATCATCCTTATTGACATTACAAATCTTCGTCAGTGCATTCTCTAGTATTTTGTTAAATGCTTCTACTGTGCCATTTTCCTATGGGTGATATGGTGTGCTCTTCTGATGACGAACTTCAAACTCTTCAGTCATAGCGCTGGTAATTTTTTTTTATAAAGTGTGTGCTTTGGTCGCTCATCAAAACTCGTGGGCACCGAAATCGAGTGATCACTTGTTCAAATAGAAAGTGTGATGTTGTTTCAACATTGCAATCCTTCACTGGTTCTACTTCTTCCCATATTGTTAGGTACTCCGTTGTGGTGATAATTTACCTTGCTCCTGTTCTTTTTGCTGGTGGGTTGATTGGTCCCACAAAGTCTATTTCTCATTTATCAAATGTCTGCAAGGTTATAACCTGCGTTCAAAGTGGCATCTCATCCCTTTTGTTGGGTTTACCAACCCTTTGACAGACACCACACCTATGGTAGTACTCCTTTGAGTCTCTGTGAATGGTCGACCACCATAGTCCTGTGCACAATACTATCTACAAAGTATCTTTTCCTGCGTAATGTCCTCCTTCTATTCCCTCACGTGCTTCTATTAAAACTCTTGGTATTTTGTGTTCTAACACATATCTTCACAAGATGCTATCTGCAACCATTTTGTATAAGTGTCCTATGATCAGTTGATAGTCTGCAAGTCGGATTACCAGGTTTTTATTCTGCGCGATGTTGTATTCCTACGGAGCGGTGCCTGTACTCAAGTATTGAATAATATCTGCAAAGTACTCATCTGCGATGTGGATTGAAAATAACTGTGCATCTGGGAAGTTTTCCTCTAAATTCATAGGTTCTTCTCCGTTTGTGACCCTTGATAGGTGGTCAGGTCCTGCATTCAACTTTCTTGGCTTGACTATGACTTCAAAGTCAAATTCTTGAAATAGTAGTAACCATCGACATATTCTCCCCCACAACACTAGCTTGTTGACTAGATATTTAAGGGATGAGTGATTTGTGAACATCTTAAAGTGTTTTCCCAAAAAGTAATCTATTAAATTCTATAGTGCCTAGACCATAGCTAGGATTTCTCTCTCTGTAGTGTTATAATTCTATTATGATTCCGATAGCTTTCTGCTTGCAAATGCTATGGGGTGATCGAAATCCCCCACTCCTGGTTGTGTCAAGATAGCTCTAAGTGCTATGGCTGATGCATCTACATGGACGTGGAATGTCTTCTCCCAATATGGAAATACTAGTATCGATGTGGTGACCATGTTTTCCTTTAGGGTATCCAGACCGTGTTGATATTCGTCATTCCACTGAAACTTTGTAGCCTTTATTAACAGTTTCTCCATTGGCACAGTAATTTGTGTGTATCCTTTGATGAACTTTCTATCGTATACTGTGTGTCCCAATGTCACTCTTAGATGATGGAATATTTTCGGTGGTGGCAAGTTAACAATTACGACAATTTTTGCAGGATCTACTATTATACCTTGTTTTCATACTATATGGCCAACTAATATCCCAAACGATGTTCTGAATATGCATTTATTTATGTTTAATGATATATGGAACTGACTACATCTTTCCAACATCAGTCATAAGACCTATACATGGTATTTCAACAAACTATAGACTGTCCAATCATCCAAGTATACCTCGAGAAATTGGTGGATGAATTTCTTAAACGCAACGATGACTACTTTGGAAAATATTGCTGGTGCATTCTTCAGTCCAAATGGGATGATTGTGTATTGGTAGGATCCCCATTCTATCACAAACGTGGTCTTGTATATGTCTTCCTATGCTATCTTGATCTGATGGTAGCCTGAGAAGCCATCAGCGAATGAGTAAGCTTCATGTCCTCCTATGTTCTGCAACACTTCATCCATGAAAGGTGTAGGGAACGAGTCATGTAGGCATGCATCGTTCAACTTCCTCAAGTCGAAGCATATCTGTATCCCTCCTTTTTTTTTGTCCTGAACTACCATCGGGCTTATCCATTCTGATTCTTTGACTGGTTCTATGATTCGGACTTCAAGCAGCCTGTCGATCTCAACTTTGACTTTCAACTCATATATTGGGTTCATTCTGTATGGTCATTGTTTGATCGGTCTCGCATCAACTATGAGTGGTATCTTCATTTCTCCTAGCTCTCATGCTATACCTTTCATCTCTGTAAATGTTGTGGGAAACAGGTCTCTGTACTCGTGTAGTAACTCTGTTATGATTTCTACTATTTGTTCATCCTAGTAGTCTCCAATGCTGGCCATTTTGGGATTCTCAACTGTCCCAATGTTGACTTTCTTTACCTTGATGGGTGCGACAATCACTTCTCATTCTATCGGTGGACCCTCTACTTCTATTTCACCTATTGCTTCCTTGATCTGAATATCATGCGGATCGTCTTCCTCTGGTCCATCTTTGATGCATACCCCCCTTCTCTCCTAAGGGTTGCATGACCTCCCAGTCTAGGATCGATCAAGAAACTGAGTCTGATTGACTCTTCAGTCCCTCAAGGACCTTCAATCAACTGAATAGGTCGTCTTTCCCTTAAGATGCAGGTTATATGGAACTTGCGGGATTCTCCTTAACATTTTAATCCTCAACGTATTTAGGGGATATCTCTCCTGGTTAAGCCCCTCTATTTTCATGACCAAGGCTGTGACCAATCACCTAATCGAAAGGTGTGTCGTGACTTCGCGTATCGGGTATTTGCATGTGATTCACCTCGACTCTCCCGACCTCCGAATTCTCGATATTTAAATTCCTGATATCTCCTTTTCTTTGAAAGGATTCAACGGTCCAGATCCCTCTTCGATCCGACGACTCAGATCAAATTGCAATTTCAGAATTTGTGAATTCCCAAAACTCTCACCTCTAATTTCCCGAGTTGCAAACTCCCCATGAAACTAGATCTATGGTTCAACTCCCTCCTTTGATCAATGACTATGATCGAATCAGGATTTCGTGACTCACGAGTTCTTATAACTCTGCGTTTGACTTCTCTGAGTCCCGAGCCATCAAAATTTTGATCTCTCGTCACGTTTCCCCCTTGATGATGGACGATTCTTATGATTTCAAAACTTTGTAAGTCCGATTCTCCTATACACTTTCAAAGATTTACTGTTAGTGTACTTTACCTTGATCCGACAGCTATGATGTTTAGGAACATAGGTCAGATGGTTGAGATCCTTTCTTTGCACTCTGATTGAACGACTGAGATATTTTCTCTGATGCTCAGATCGAATGGTTGAGATATTTCCTCCTCTGCACTTGCTCCTTGTTGTCTGGATGCTGATCAGATGGTCTAGATCTCTCTCCCCGAGCCTACGCTTTCTTCAGACTTAGAATATTTTCAAAAGATTCAAAGGCTTCAACCTTTGTCTTTATTGTGATTTCTTTTCTTGGATCTCGTCCACACTTCTAGTAGAGTGTTATCCCTTCTGAGCTTGATCTCCTCAAAGATTTCAATCTCCCAAGCACTTCCTTCTTTTCCAGGAAATTCGTCAAACTCAGATCCAAAGGTTCTTAAAAATAATTATTTCCCATCTTCCTGGAATTCCACTATTCTTGTCCTTCAACTTCTTTATAGAGTCACTTCGAAGCTTCCTTGAATTCCATACTTGTGTACTCTTTGCAACAAATATTTACACAATATTTGAGCTCTTGAAATGACTGTGCACACCTTGCAGCAGTCACTTTTCACTTCTTACAAAGAAACCTTATGTTGTTTCTTCTGAGCTTCCGAGTCGATACAAACTTTGTCAGCACACTCCTTGCGGATTGTATTCTGGATCTGTGCACTCCTTGCCGCATATTCTTACGTAAGAACTAGATTCTTGCAAACGATTGTGCACTCCTTGCAGCAGTCACTTTTCACTTCTTGCAAAGGAAATCTTACGCTATTTCTTCTAAGCTTTATAGGTCCAAACAGACCCTGTCAATGCACTCCTTACGGACTTTGTGCACACCTTGCACCGCTCACGAAGAAAAGTGATTTAAATTTTATGAAATAATTTCAAAGCTATGTACACTCTTAGCAAGATTCATTCATTCTTGAAAAGATTAACAACAACAACAGGGAAATCACAAACAATATTCACACCATACATTGGATCAATTTTCCTCTGTTATCTTCATTCAAAACAAAAACTGGTTACATATAAATCAAACAACAATTACAAAATCATAATTCTCCTACTAGCTCACAACCCCTCATTTGGGCACACAAACCTCTCTTTATACAAAAGAAACAAACTAGCTTCTATCTAATTGTGGTTACATCGAGACTAGGGTTAAACTCCCAGGTCACCCATGCTCATATTGTCTCCACGCACATGATCTTTCCTCTTTTGTTTTCTATAATATTCAAAGGATTATAGTACGGGCTACTGTTTGAGACTCCAGATTGGTTCTCAAGCACTGAGTTGTACTACCACATGTACCTACTGACGATGCTCCTGCATCATACTCCCTTGGGAAAAAATTCATGGGCTCGTGTCCATGAGCTCCTGCACTGACCTTTCATGCTTTTGGATATCAAATTCACTCTCCCAATTGACATCTTCTATTGGGTGTCCCTTCCATTTTACCAGATATTAAAAATAGGTCTTCCTCCTAGTCTTCTTACCAATCCTCTGATCTGACTATGGATCTTATGAATTTCTGCAACAAATTATTCTTCTCCAGTGCTTCTGATCTCACACTATCCCAAGTCTCTTAACTCAGATACTCCCCTGGGTTGCATTCCATATAGTATTTGGAATGACTCTTCCCAGTGCTCATGTTTGGTGAGTCGTTGTATGAAAACTCTTCTTGTGGCAGGATCTGATCCCACTGATTATTGTTCTCAATGACCAAACTCCTCAATAAATTTCCCAAACTTTTGTTTACCACCTCAGTCTATCCATATTTTTGAGGGTGATAAGATGAGCTAAAGGACAAGTCTGTCCCTATCTTCTTCCACAGTGTTCTCCAAAAATGACCAACAAATTTCGTGTCTCTGTTCGAGACAATGTTTCTGGGTAGGCCGTGAAGTCTCACAACTTCCTTAAAGAACATATTTGAAACATGTGTTGCATCATTGGTATTCTGGCATGGGATAAAGTGTGCCATATTTGAAAATCTATCCACCACTATAAATATGGAATCAAATCTTTTTTTCATTCTTGGTAGTCCCAACAAAAAATCCAAGCTTATTGCATCCCAAGGCCTCTTTGGTATGGGAAATGGTTGATATAGTCCAATGTTCTGTCTTTTACCTTTTTCCTGTTGGAAGATTCTACATCTGTTCACGAATTGTATCACATATGTTCTCATACCTATCCAATAGTATGAACTTCTCAACTGTGCAAATGTCTTATCATGGTCGAAATGTCCAACCAATCCTCCACTATGTTTTTCCTTCAAAAGGTTATCCCTCATTGATCATTTTGGTATGCAAAATTGATTGTCTTTGAACAACAATCCATCTTGAATCATATACTCCACAGCTAGGAAAATCATGAGCTCCTGGTCATGGCTCCCTCTGCTATGTTGTTGAGATCCTCCAGGGTCTCATACTTCCTCTTGGAGTTGTTCATCTGCTCCTTTTCCTCACTACTTCCTTTGTTGTCGCTGTTGTATCTTCTCTACTGCTATGGCAGGTCCTCCTCTATTCAACCTCCTCCTACTGATAATTTCTTGTGCTGATATCAACATCAACCTTCTGATTTCTTTGATCACCTTGTCCAGCTGCTCAACTGGTTGGTCCTTTTTTTGCAGACTGTCCTGATGCACTTCCTTCTTGTCAATGGGTAGGTCAACCTGATCTCCCTTGACGCCTTCATATCCTGAGGCCTTAGCTTGCCACTCTGCTGCAAACTCCAGTTATGCAGTCTCATCACTAAGTTTTTGCTCAGTTATCTCCTCTGATAGGTTGGCTTTTGTCATCTCCTCTTGTGTTGGTTTAACTCCAGCTTCTTCCAAATTCTCCACAGGTTGGTATGCTCCTCCATCTGTTTCCAATTTGATATGTTGGATACTCTTATTCTTCATATTTACTCTTCTTTCCAAGGCCTCCAATTCCTCATACAACTCAACCAAATCTATGTTGTCTGCTTCCTTTTCTACTGCAGGCTTGAGTGTCGCAGTCATCTCCTGTTCAACTCCTAGGCTGAAATTTTTGATCAATTCTGCCGAATGCTCCTCTCTCATAGTCTGGATGATTGTCTATTAGAAACCATCTTCTGGTTCTGGATTGTTCTACCAATCCTCCAACATCTTCAACTCTCGCTCCCATTGGTTGAGCAATTCATCTAAATTCTCCTCTTTTTCTGTTGGGGCAGACATCAGTATCTACTCCTATTTGACAGTCTTTGTTGGCTGTCTTTCTTCTCCTACAGCTGCATCGCAGACATAGTTATATTTAAAATCATTTGACCCCATGTCCTCCTTCTCTGATTCTTGTTGTGCTACCACCTCATGTGCAAATCTTGTATTAGTCTCTGCTAGACTATTTGGCAGGAATATTTAAATTCCCCTAATGATCAGAACACCCCTCTGATCTTCTTCCATCAGCACTCCTCACTGATATGAACTCTCAACTGAGTTCATATCCTCTCCCTTTCCCACTTGGCGATCTGGGATTCCTCCTATGCCCACCTAGAAGTCTATGAGATCCAATGATCCCTCTTCATTGCCCACCTAGAAACCTAAACTTTTGTCACTACCCTCCTAGTAGTCTATGAGATCATCCACAGATCTCCTTCCATTGCCCACCTAGAAACTTGGAGGTTCAGTTCTGCCTTCTTGGAAATTTATGAGATGTTCCAATCCTGTCTCACGGTCCACTTGGAAATATCAATTTCCACTACTGTCTTTCTGACAGTCTAAGAGATCCTCACTTGATCTCATATCATTGCCCACTTGGAAATTTGAAAATTCATCTCTGCCCTCTTGGCAGTTTATGAGACGTGTAAATGATCTCCCTTCCTCATCATCAGTGATATTTCTCCCAATCTCTGGTTCACAAATTCAAACCAGCTCTTCCTCTGTGTTACTGAGGGTTTTCAACATGCTTTTAGCCACTTCCTCCACTCTTGTTGTTGTTTTCTGACCAACAAATTTTGAACAAGTCATTTTACCTTCTTGTTCAAAGGCCATTCATATCTCCAACGTACCTTTGCCTCCTACTACATATTCAACATCAGTTGCTCCATTCTTTCTCTTATATCAATAAGATCCTCATCATTTTCTGCTTTACTTTTCTTCTGGTGGCCTCCTCTTCGACCATGCTCATGGCCTTCAGTATCCATCTTTTCTATATTCATCCCTTCTAGCTATCTACCATTTGTTTCACACCTTGAAACAGTATTCCCAGAGCATAAATACTCTATCTTCCTTCACCTATTGTTCTACATGAAAAATCCATCTCTAATACTACTTGATGCAGACCCCCCTTCTCTCCTAAGGGTTGCAAAACCTCCTGGTCTAGGATCGATCAAGAAACCGAGTCTGATTGACTCTTCAATCCCTTAAGGACCTTCAATCAACTGAATATGACCTCTTTCCATTAAGATGCAGGTTATATGGAACCTGTGGGCTTCTCCTTAACGCTTTAAGCCTCAACGTATTTAAGTGTTAGCTCTCCTGGTTAAGCCCCTCTCTTTTCGTGACTAAGGTTGTGACCAATCTCTTAATCGAAAGGTGTGTCACGACTTTGCGTATTGGGTATTTGCGTGTGAGTCACCTCAAATATACCGACCTTCAAACTCCCGATATCTCCTTTTATTTGAAAGGATTCAATGGTCTAGATCCCTCCTCAATCCGACGACTCAGATCAAATTGCGATTTCAGAATTCATGAATTCCCAAAACTCTCACATCTGATTTCCCCAGTTGTGAAATCTCGATGAAACAAGATCTACAGTTCAACTCCCTCCTTCAATGAACGACTGTGATCAAATAACGATTTCATGACTCACGAGTTCTTATAACTCTGCATTTGATTTCTCTATGTCCCAAGTCAGTGAAATGTTGATCTCTCTCCATGTGTCCCCCTTGATGATGGATGGTTATGATGATTTCGGTACTTTGTAAGTCTGATTCTCCTATACACTTTCAAATCTTTAATGTTAGTGTACTTTACCTTGATAGGATGGCTATGATATTTAGGCATGTAGATCAAACAGTTGAGATCCTTTCTTTGCGCTCTGATCGAACGACTGAGATCTTTTCTCTGACGCTCAGATCGAACGGTTGATATCCTTAATCCTCTATGCTTTCTCCTCGTTGTCTGGACGCTAATCAAACAATCCGGATCTCTCTCCCGGAGCCTACGCTTTCTTCAGACTTAGAAGATTTTCAAAAGATTCAAAGGCTTCGACCTTTGTCTTTCTTGCAAGTCTGTTTCTTGGATCTTGACCACACTTCTAGTAGAGTGTTATCCCTTTTGAGCTTGATCTCCTCAAAGATTTCAATCTCCCAAGCACTTCTTTCTTTTCCAGGAAATTCATGAAACTCAGATCCAAAGGTTCTTGAAAAGAATTATTTCGCACTTTCCTGGCATTCCTCTATTCCTATACTTTGAATTCTTTACGGAGTCGCTTTGACTCTTTGTCAAATTCTTGACCTGTGCACTCTTTGAAACACATTTTTACACAATAATTGAGCTCTTGCGATGACTCTGCACACCTTGTGGTAGTCTCTTTTCACTTCTTACAAAGAAACCTTACGTTGTTTCTTCTGAGCTTCCAAGTCGAGATAGACTTTGTCAGTGCACTCCTTGTGGACTATGTTCTGGATCTGTGCACTCCTTGCAATATATTCTTATGCAAGAACTAGATTCTTACGGACGATTGTGCACTCCTTACAACAATCACTTTTCACTTATTGCAAAGGAAATCTTATGCTATTTCTTCTAATATTTACGAGTCGAAACAGACCCTGTCAATGCACTCCTTGCATACTATGTGCACACCTTGCACCGTTCATGAAGAAAAGAGATTTAAATTTTATGCAAGCATTTCAAATCTACGTACACTCATAGCAAGATTCATTCATTCTTAAAAAGATTAATGAAAACAATAGGGAAATTGCAAACAATATTCACACCATACATTGGATCAATTTTCATCTGTTATCTTCATTCAAAAGAAAAATTGGCTACATCTCAATCAAACAAAAATTACAAACTCAGAATTCTCCTACTAGCTCACAGCCCCTCATTTGAGCATACAAACCTCTCTTTATAGAAAAGAAACAAACTAGTTGCTATCTAATTGCAGTTACATCAAGACTAGGGTTAAACTCCCAGGTCACGCGTGCTCATTTTGTCTCCACGCGCATGATCTTTCCTCTTTTGTTTTCTATTAGCTTCAAAGGATTGCAATACTGGGTAGCGTTCGAGACTCTAGATTGGTTCTCAGGCGTTGAGTTTTCCTGCCACATGTACCTACTGAAGATGCCCCTGCATCAGTCTTCGTGCACATGGTAACAAGAAAACAATTCCTTGACTATTTGTTTGTTCCATTTTTGTTCTTTTGTCATGAGTTCAACTTTTGGTCCCTTGATGAATATCATCCCTTGTATTTGTTTAAGCATTGTATTTATGTTGGGGTTTTCATGCTCGAATGAAAAAGTAACTGTAAAGTTTTTTTGCAGTACAGTCTAGGTTGCAGTTCCTTTGTGGAATTACTAGTCTGTATACCAGTTCACTGGTATTCCCTTTAAAGTGTGTATGAAATGATGAGGCCATTCGTGTGGGGGTGTCATTTTCCACAACATTCTACATTTCTCCAAGTGATCTTTTGGTTCTCCATATCCCTCGTACTTCTAGTACTTGTTGTTTTTCCCTTCTGCATCGAACCTTATTCACAGTAACTACTTACATCGGTATAAGTCTGTGATTGTCTATTTGTGTGCACCCCGCCATCTTGTAGGTGTGGCCTTGAGTGCTATATCAAGTGTTAACAATCTCTGATTCTCTAAAACTACATCTTCATAATATGCCAAAAATGTTTCCAAATCGTTTATTTCGTGGAAACTGGGTGGTTCCCTTATCTCTGTGCCTACCCATATTATTGTGTGGTCTATTCATACATCTTCTCATAGAAACTTCATGTAGCCTTTGTTGCAAGTTTTCTAAGCCGATATACGAGTCTGTCACACATGAAGTAATGCTCTTCCAACTGAGTATTCCATTTGCAGTTGGGTTTATGTAATCCTCATCATGCACAGTAGTTCTATACAACTATCTAATTTCCTCTAAGTCTAAGCAAGTAGGTTCTACAAAACTTTCTCCTTCTTATGGGTCTAATGGCGCGATGACCCTGTATTCACCTGACTCGAATTTCATTTTACGTGTCTTGAAACTGATTATGGCTTGGTTGTCAAACACCCAATCCAAGCTAAGAAACGTTGGATATGGTGTTGTGTCATCCACTATTTCAATTACTTCAAAATCTTCTTTAGTGAACACTCCATCCAAGTCTACTGTCACTCCTTTCAGTCTACCAATTGGTAGGACTCTGTTTTGGTTTGCTAATTTTACTTGAACAGGTGAATATCCTAATGTGGGATCTCCCATGCATTGCCATGTCTTCTTTGGTAATACATTAATTTCAGATCCCAGATCCAGTATGATGTCTCCCATGTTGAAATATCTAATGTTTGCATTCAGTCTAAACTCCCTACTTTTTATTCTCCTTGTATGTAGGTGATTGACTATTTTTGGATCTAGTTCTCCTTTCGTCTCGATGCTACATTTTTCTAGTATATTTTGTAATATTTTGATAGATGATGGATAATTTATTACTTTTACACATGATTTAAAAAATCCTTTGACTCTACTTACTTATCCCATGGATTGCATCTCATTGGCATGATCCAATAATGGAGGCATCTCATACTCCGGTGCTTCCTTGCTTTGTTGCGTAGTTGAATTCAATGGCATGTATTCCTTTTGAAATTCTTGTCTAATGTAAATATCTCCTTCTCCATCTACGCGTCAAACTTCTTCCTTGGTTCAACGTTCTTCTTCACTCACTGGTGTTGTAGTGGATCTTGTCGATCTGCGTTGTTTCCTATTTTAGCTCCTCCGCGGGTAACTATGTTGATGTTTCATCCTTCATCCCTCACTTTGGCTAAGACCCACTAAACATTTTGTTTTTTTTTGGTTCCTCCTTTTTTGGATCTTTACTAATAGCATTGGACATTCTTCCATGTCATGGTCCAATGTGTGACAATACATACATGTTTCTGGTGTAAGTGGACATTCCCTTGCATATTGTCCTGGTTGTTGGCAATTGTGACATACCACTGGTCCTCTATCCCTTCCAAAACCTCCTCTCACTCATCCTCCTCCTTTGTATCCCTCTCTATCTCCTCTCGACCCATTATACTGAAGCGCCTGATTATACAGTGCAGTATTGTATCAGGGTTGTGTTGTGTTGTACTATGGTTGTATGGTATTATATGGTTGTTGCACAATATTATACTACTACTACGTAGTGTTGTATGGGGATAGAACTTGGTTAAATGGTGGTGAGGCTTGCCCTGTCATCATTTCTTCTTGCACTCTATATGCATCTGATGTCCTCTCTGTCGTCATGGCCCATTTACTTGCAAAAGTTGCAATATGAACTCTTTGGGCCTATCTTGTATTTCTGCATTAGTGAGCAGTGATATGGATCATGACCTGGTTTCTTGTAGATTTCACACCACAGTCCTCCTGTTGGTAACAGATTTGGCATTCCTGCTACCATATATTGCACGAATGTTGGAAATTCGTTCTTTTGGTGCCCTTCCGTCCTGCATGTAGTACACTAGATGGATTCTTGTTTGTCTTTACTCTTATTGTGGCTTAGTTGGAACGTTAAGTTCTTCATATCTTCCTTCAGTTCTTCGATAGCTGGATCCGTATGATGGTACTGTTTTTCTTCCAGTTGCAGAGCTTCCTACAAAGCCTTTTCTTGCATTTGGAACTTATGTTGTCACAATGGGTATTTTAAGTGTGGTAGCAGTGAATTGATGAATAGGTGCCGATGCTTCATATTAGTCATAAGATATTTTAACTTTTCTTTGAAACGCTTAAATCATTGATCAATTTCCCAAACAATTTCTCCTGGTTTCTATCAGACTTCTATCATCTCATTCATGTATTGATCCTCTAAGCTCAACTTCTAGAACTCATTAATCAGTAACTTCTTAGTGTCTGTTAGTGTCCTTGTCGTCCCAGGTGCATTGTTTGCTTCTAGACTCATGTACGAGTCTAGTGCATGGTCCCTTAGCGTAATAGTTAACTGCTCTATTTTGTTATCTTCATCCGTGATCTGTTTTTCTTCCCAGATCTTTGCACAAATGAACAAGTGTTTCTCAGGGACTTATGCTGCTTTTCCTTTGAATTCTGGTAACATGATGGTGGGATCGCGTCCTTCCATTTTGAATGCTGAACTATTACCTCCACGCGGTGTAGATACTTGAGTAGTATTGCCTGAACTGGCTCCTCTAGTTGTTGTTCCTTGTGTAGATGTACTTCCTACTACCTGACTTCTTCTGAACTTTGGTTGTCTAAATGGTGGTGTTCTCTTTGGTGTATTAGTTTCCCATGGGTTTATGGGTTCCACACTGAAATTAATATGGATAGGATTACTTCCTTCTCTTCCCATTCTTGGACCTCTTGTCTTCCTCTCATATGTTACACACACGATTTCCTCAATCTTCTCCACAGCCTGGAGATCCTCTACCTCTTCCTCATCGCTTGCCAAGCCTTCCCTCGTGGCTACGACTCTCTTCTTGATATTCATCTTGTATTGGTAGGGTACTCCGCTACGCATATTTCCAGCGGTTTCCATGATCCACTTGATCTGGTTGTCATCCATCATGATTGGGTCCAAGGGTTCCTCCTTATTTCCCTTATCCTTTTGTCCTTTTATTTCTCCTCTTTCTGTCAGTGCTTCCCCCCTTCCCCCATGCACGCAGGGAGGTTTAGCTATTTGACTCCATTTTCATTACGCCTTTGTTATATAGAAGTATCTTAATAGAAGTATACAATGATATAATGTACCTTCCTTGAGGTCCTCATAGAAAATATTGTTCTATTCCGCTATACGACTTCGTTGTATCTACTGCAAAATCTGTTATAAATCCTGTCACAATACTGTCGAGCCAAAGTCTACTGCGCAGGTGAATTTGTTGTTTAATTGTTGTAATTGTTGAATCTGTACGACGGTCCACTCTAACTGTCAGATCCAGTTTGTTGCATGGTTATCCTTCAACCTTAGTATCCACTCATTCAATAAGTGTGGAAAATCACAGAAAAAGACTTCATGCAAATCGGTAAACACGTATTTCTCAAGATATTTGTGAGGTGTTACTCTAGGGTTTCTGTTATCTTTCTATGAAAACTCCATCTCCTTTGTCCTTCGCCAGCTTACGATCTCTACTTTTTTGGGATTCCACAGTTTCAACATCCCCTTCTAGTGGCTCATTGCTTTGTTTTCAGATTTAGTATTTTCTTACTCCGCCTCCCACAGATGTTACGTATCTTTTCACAGATATTCAACGTATCTTAGCTACTCAATCTTCTCATGTTCCTACTAGAGGAAACAAAACCATTTGTTAGTTAGTTATGTCCTATATGAGTTTGTCTCAAGTGAACCAAGGTTCATGTCTTCTCGGGGTTCCAACAAATCCTCTAAAACTATCGGCCCTCCTGGTAGACCAGAAGGCAATGCAACACACCAGGTGCACTACGTCGTCTCACCCAAGATAGTCTTAATGGGTGCCTACAAGACTCATGTGTTTGTAGCCTAGGATTGAGTGGGAGATCTGGGAACTGTGCGCTGAGAGTTTTATTGTAACTTGTTAACGCAATACATTGTTATTCCCAATTATGCAGGAAATATAATGATTCATTCACTTAGCTTATCAATAGCTACTGAAAGACAATAAAGATACACATGAATTTAGTCACATAACACAAATATTACCTTGGTTCAGCCCCCCTGGGCTACTTCTACAAAGATTTGGCTCTTATCTCTTTTATTATAGTTGTTCAATCACTACGGTGTCATGCACTTACAACTCTTCTCGCTTGGGTATAATCTATATGAGACAGACTAGATCATACCAAGATCCTCAATCGATGATCTAACCCTCAAGATCTACCCTCCTCCATCATCTCTAGAGGTCCTACAACAAAATATTACATAGCAACTCGCTACAACATTTCCCTCTACAAAATATGACTAGTCTCTTCTTTGAGACCTAGGTATCTCTATTTATACGTTTTTGGCTCTTCATCCATTACAATACATTACGAAAACCCTAACCCTACCATCGTTAGGTCTTCCATGCATGCGCGAATGTTGTCCTTCCTTCCAGTAGTCGCTTTCCTCGTACATGCCTTCTTTTCCAAAATCGGCTTTCTTTCCACTTTTACCTGCTTCCAACAATGTGAAAGATTCTTCTTCAAATATCTCTGGTTCTTGGGTAACCATAAATTCAACAATTTTGTGGGTTTCCAACAATATTGTTTTAACCAGCTAGATTCTTTGATAACTTCATCTACATCCATAGCTCGAGGACTCTATTGAATTATAGGTATTTCAAGTCATGTTTTATGAGTCTCTCTCATTCTTTTAACAGAAGTATGTACAATATGGAAAATTTCCAAGTTTTTCTTTATAGGGTCTTTGTCAACATCATCATCTAAATTTTCGATAGGTGTTTTTCTTGTCTCCAGACCACTACTTCTTGGTTTTGTTTTAGCTAGAGTGCTTATCTATGAAGCAATGGGTTAATTGGGTTTTTTGTTTATTACTTCTCTACCCTTTTGTCTGTCACACTCATTAGTGCTATATAACTCTTGGATGTCATTTATGGATTCATTAACTAAGGTATCGAGGAGATTTTGATTTTCTCCTTCTCCTTCCTCAAAATGTTCAGACTTACAAAAATAAGAAGAATATCCCACTAGGGACATGTGTGCAGAAAATAGGTCATTAGGGTCGAAACCCTCGATGCATTTAAATTCTTTTAAACTAAGTTGGTCAAATTGACCTACAAATTCATCCAAGTGAAAAATATGCTTGAAAACAACTTCTCCAACTCTCTAAGTCAATGGAATGAAATGCTTCTTCGTTTTTTAATTAAAGAAGTGTGCCCAGTACCTGTATTGTCTACACACTTCGATGGAAAAGTTTCTATTAGATACATAGAAGGGGAGAAAAAAGAGTTTCTCTTGGAAACCGAATAATATTAGAACATGAAATCCTCTATAGTATCAAAAATTCCTTTCTCTAAGTGAAAGGAAGTATCCTCAAGTGACAGTCTCTATGTGATAGGACCAAAGATTAATTTTTTGAATTCAACAATAAAACTATTGTGGACCACGTAGAAATTGTATTTATCCTCATGTTTCCATAAGGATGGATACTTGACATAGATTGATTCAACCTTGAAATCAACATTTCTTTCCCTCGGGATGTCTTTGAAGATGTGGAAGTAGGCTATGGAAAATATCAAATAAGAAGTCATATAGAATTTTCAGGTTCTTTATAAACAACCCAATTGAAATGAAATTTCATTTTAAATAATCCAGGCCCAATCAATCAGAAAATCCTCATGCTAAACAAAGAGAAGAATATAAACAACATTTCTTAGCATAAAGGTTGTGGACTCTAGCCCAATTATACAAGAAAACAAATAGGAGAATTCTTTGTAGGGGTATTTTAAAGAACTTGCCTCAATATTAGTAGCATTGGTATTAGCTCTTGGGTTGGCCAAATGTTTCTCTAGGAGCTCTGCTCATTCTTTGTGTTCCTTAAAAAATGTGTTTCCTTCCTTATTCTTGAATTGCATGGTGGGTTTTGGGAGTCCTAACATTCTCGTGAAAACTAAAGGAGCCAAGGAGATGGGTTGCTTCCCATGAAATTGAATTCTTCTTCTTTATGTATCAAATTTGTCTGCACACTAGAGAGATAACTCTTTGAAATATATCACCTTAGGTACAGAGCTAGCCAATACTATGCTTGAGCTCCAAACCTAGCTTGTTTCCTTCTCAATGGGAGGGAGAGCCTTGTACCACTTTTAAGCTTGGGACCATTAGAACTTGTGGTATTCACTTCTGAGAGTGTTAATTGTATCTCAACAATACAAATCCTTTCTCCTACTTGACATAATTTACACTACTTTCTACGCTTACCAATAGGTGGCTTTGCTATCGGTATACTATTTTTATAAGATGGCATATTAATGCTTTATTAAATTTACAACGTATTGTCTTGATTATTAACCACCATAGCTCTTATTTTAAAGTTGTCGACTTGCATGGTAGGATTTGGAATTTATTATAAATCCTTACAAACTCTTTGCCACTCTAGTAACGATATTATGTTCAAACAATTGGTGGCTGACATGGTGCAGAGGAACAAATGCAATTGGGAAATGGTGATGTAATGTCATGGAGAATGGAAGTGATAAAAGGGGAATGGAGAGTGAAATATGGTGAATGAGGGATTATGAAATGAGGGACACAAGCCATAGGAAATGAAAAAGGTAAGAAGTGATGAATCCCACATATGCAATGAGAAAATACACTGAGTATGAGGATAGGGTGTTATGTGGCTCATGAAAGTGAATGGATCATTTTGTAGAACAAGGGATTGTGGGACATGGGACATAGGAAAAAATTAAGTAGAGAGGAAAGTTGTATCACATCCACATTCAAATAAATGGATAAATATAAAAGAGGTAAAGGGTTCAATTTGGAGGGTGTGGATGTAAAAGGGTCATTTTGAGTGTTGTGTAACTATGGGACATGAACATGAGGATTTGCAAGATAGGAATGGGTTGAAATCCCACAATGAATAAAAATGACTAAGTGTTGGGATTGCAAGAAAAAAAAAATCGACTAAGTAAAGTTACATAGGCTTGTGGGTCTGCGGACCCGGGCATTTGATGGTATCCTAATCCGCAACCCAAATTTGAAAGAGAAAAATGACTAAGTAAACAAAATACAAAGGGAAAAGAAAGAGAAGGGAAAAATACTAAATATGTATATGTATGTATGAGCATTAATCAAGGAATGTAGATAAAAAATGAGGTAGAAAGAGGGAAGGGGAATTGTTTAATATTTTACCACTAGATCATTCAAATGGAGAAAAGGCTTTTAGTTTGATTGGTAAACTGTTACAATCCTAAAATACTCTATTGATCTATGCACCTAATCATGATCAAAAGGAGGAATCAAACAAAATAATGATACATTTATTGTCAACAATACATGGTTCTTTGTCCTTTCTAAGTCTTAATTGAATGGAGTCATTCAAAGGTCATCTAGTTGTACTCATTTTAAGGAATTATGTTAATATCAAGATGATCTAGTGAAAATTGTCATGACCTATAGGTGGAACTTGACATTGAATTGATGTTAATGGGAAAATGAGGTGATCCACAGGAAGTTTACAAGGAGAAAATGAAAAATGTTGTTCATACTTAGCTAACATTGAGGAAGGAAATGAGACAGAGAAAGGAGACTAATAAAAACTGCATTTAGAAGGTTCTAACATTTTTCAAGAAGAAGATCAAAGAGTTTAAGGAAGTAGAAAACCATCCCTTCATCTCCCAATATCAACAACCTTCCTATACCTAAAAATTGACATAAACATGTAAAATGTATTAAAAAAAGAGAGGATCAATTGAGGGTCTATTGACATAGGAAAATGATATCTCTCAAATTCACAATATTACATGGATAAAGGGACCGATTAGATATTTATCTATTGAAATGGAAATCCCTTTGATTATGGCCTAGATACTCTAATATTATCTTTTAATCAGTTTAAATGAAATAAAAAATTTATGCACTACATAAATGTAGTATGCGATGCAACTAACTAAATTGTAACTAAATGAGAAAACAACAAAGTCTAGAGTTGCAATAAATAATAGGAATAACAGTCCACCACTAATAAAAGAATTAAACTTGAATCATACTCTATTGACCCCCTCTCAATGTTGGGTATGTGTTATATTATTTGCATGTATGTGGGGGGTGTGTCGTATTTGATGAATGTCATTTTTGGAATGTCCTGTTCTCATATTATTATCTGATTATAACCTAATTTCAAATAAGGTTTCAAGAAATACTTATCTCCATGGCTTTTGTCTAATAGTTCATCCACACATAGAATGTAAAATGTATATTTGATGGTAATATTATCCAATGCATGATAGACAATACCGACTCTATAGGAACCATCCTTTTTTCTTACTAGCATGGATAGAATTGAATATGGGATCTTACTTATGTTTAATATATCATAGTCTAACAATTCCTTAACCAAGCACTCAATTTATATTTTATGTTGATGAGATTGCATGCAAGATTTCCTCCTAACTGGAGCTAATCTAGGAATGAGCTCGATGATATGATCTCTTAACCATGTTAGGGGAAGGCCACGAGGTAAGCAGGGATGATTTTAAGGATGGAAATTTATTTTAAAATGTAGAAACCTTGGTGAATATTACTAATCCTTCATATGTCAACTATAAATGTTTGACAATATTTTTTGAAAAATATTCAAATTTATAAGTATTTTATATAGTTTTTATAAAATTTTGTCCCTTTTTAAGGTAAAATAATTTTATCTTATAGAATTTGGGTGAATCATTTTTAAAATAGTGAATCTCATTTTTTAAAAAACCATGGAAAATTATCCCATGAGCAAAATTTAGCCCCTAAAATCATCCCTGGAGGTAAGCCTTGAAAGAATAATTATATTTCTCAAGCATATTATCAATACCTTCAAGATAATTTGTTTCTTCATACATTCCTTCCATTGAGTAAGAATGTAAAAAATCAGTTTTGGCTCCCCTCTGAATCATTTTCTTCATTTTGTTGGATGAAACTATTTAGGTCGGGTGGGGCTCTTGATTCCATGGAATTCGTAGCTTTTCCCATTTTAATTAAATATTAGGAATTTATTTTTTAAATTCAACCTCATTGTCCCAATAGAGGCCAACTATTGGACTTATAAGACAATGTCTACTCCCCTAAAAACCATGGGATACATCATAGATCTTAAATTGTAGTCATCGATAGTCAATTTGACCTTATTTCGTTTTCCATCACAAGACATAGTTCTATCTCCCAAAATTATAATTTGGAAATCAAAGGTAGGGTAGACAAAGAGGTTTAATTTCATTACAATCGTTGTATCTATAAAATTGTGTGAACCACAACTATCTATAAGCATCGTTACTTTAGTTTTCTCAATGTAGCAAAATATTTTAAGAGTTTGGGGTTGGGAAATATCCATCATTGTGGTGACATAAAGTGTTGGTGTTGAATTATATTTTTTATATTATGCATTGTCAGTGCCATGATAAGAAGAATATGCGTCCTCATATTCTTCTTCCTTGTCATTGTCAATATTATTATTATTATTATTTTCACATATGAGGAATGTTTTGTCCTTGTATTTATACCCTAGATTCCAATTAGGTGCGTTTCATGTGAAACATCATTTATTGTCCTACATTTTATATTATTTTGACTTCCTTATATGAGGGGGGATACTTTTTGAGATTGAATTCTCAGGTTGAGGAACAAGTAATTTCTGATAGGACTTGTTTTTTTCTTCAATGAGGTTTTTTTTTCCATGCTTGCTCGACATCCTTGGGATCTATTAATTTGAGATCTTGATTGACATCCTTGGGATTTGACAATTTGAGATCTTGTTGTATTTATATTTTCAAACCTACTATGAGAAGACTAAGTAGATGTTTGTTTGATATCTGGAATGTAGGTGGATAATACATACATCTCATTAAAATATTCCTCCAATGAGTCTTTTTATTGCAAGCGGTCAAATCTGGTGAAAATTTCATCTTCCTCTATATCTTGAAAACATTCAAATAATTTTTTTGAATGTTTCCCAATATTTCTCCAACACTTGATATTTGGAGTTCCACCATAAAAAAAAAATCTTAGGCCAATTTATCCAAGTGCATTTATGCAATGCTAATTTTCTCTTTCTCATCAAGTATGTTATTATAGTTGAAATTATTTTTGACTTTGTTAATCCATCTCATTCCTTCTTGATAACCTTCGTAATGTAACTTCTGTAATGTCATTTTTTCCTTGAGTGCAAAACCATTGAATGAATTTGAAATTGATGATTGGTGTGGTAGTGAAAATGATGTGTGGGAATTTGGACTTGTCATTCCATTACTACCATTTTTAATGCATCAATCTCCTTCATAAGTAGCTTGATATTATTGGGCATGTGTTATATTCTTTGCATGTGTGTGTGGGAGCGTTAAATTCGACAATTGCGTCTCACGATTTTGCTATTTTTAGCGGTTTTCTAAATTAATCCTAGATGAAGGGATTAGGGTTTTGGTATCTATGGAATATCGAAAATATTGTATATATTGTATGGTGAATGGTGAAATTAATACAATGAAGCGTTGAAAAGTTCTACACCAAGGAAGGTTGGTTTTCTCCCTGTTAAGGGTTTCCAATGTAAATCTCTATGTACCATGTGTATGAGCCATTGGTTAATTTCTATTTTTCTTAAGAATATGTATGCATTGCTTTACTTCACAGGTTTAAAACTTACAAATATCTGATTTAGTGTTGTTTGACTCCTTAATGAGAAATTCAATTCCTGCTTCCTATCTTTTTCATAGCATCCATTACTTCTAAATTATGAAGTTCTCCGGCACCTTAAGTCTTCCTTGAATCATTTGTATATCTCATGATTATTTGCATGAGCCCAAAAGAACCTTAGGAATTTTAACATTGCAATATATAAACTTAATTGTTGAACAAGTGGTTTGTATGGTGGCTAAAAAATAAATAAATAAAATAAAATATATGGCTAGAGTAGATTGTATGGTGGACAAGAATTGTAAGATTTTACAATGGCTAGAAGAGAGAATGGTGGCTAGGAGTTGGTGGTTGGAAGTGAGAATGGCATTTGAAGCAAGATTGTATGACTAGTGGGAAATGCTCACTTCTTTTTCCCATAAATTTGTAAAGATCTCTGCTTTTCTTTGATATCAATGATAGGCAATTGTTTATATATATATTTCATGATGAATTACAAAGACCAATTTCAATGGATAAGTGGGATGTAACCTTTTATGAGTATTTCGATCATTGAATTATTATAATAATTAAATAAATTATATTAGGTTTGTTACAAATTTACACTAATTATTACATTCATTAGAATATGTTCATGAAATATCATTAGAATATGTTCATGAAATATAGATATATTTGGGATTATTGAAATTTCTTCCAATATCTTAAGAATTTTAATGTAATTCATAATTATTACTATTTTAAAATTTAAGTTGCATGCTTATACTTGGTGTATTTAATAGTTATTATGTTGTTTTGGATAAATTAGTTTATAACCATTGATATGCATAAAATTGTAAATTAAAACTTTCAAACGATATCTGAATTTTGTTAACGATATCTAAGGTAAGTTAGCTTTACCTTTTTATAAAAAATCCATAAGTTAGCCTTAATATTTTTGCATGTTTATATAATATTTTTGCATGTTTATATTTGGTGTATTTAATAGTTATTATGTTGTTTTGGATAAATTGGTTTATAATAATTGATATGCATAAAATTTGTAAATTAAAACTTTTAAATAATATCTAAATTTTATTATAACGTAAGTTAGTTTTACCTTTTTTTTTTAAATCTATAAGTTAACCTTAATTTTTTTAATAAAGAAGATATATGATAATATAATGTGTATGGTAAAACTTTTAGTGAAATTAACAAGCAAATCAAAAAAATATAGTCCTTACTCATACAAGTAAGGGTTCAAAGTCTAACCCAAGATATATTAAAAAATAATAGGCTATAGTAAACTATGCATGTCTTTTGATTCCAAACTCCATATTAAGAATTTATTTTCTATTTGGACAAGAGACTTATTAGTCTTTATAATTCAAATTTTAGTGAAATTGTCATTAGTTACCAAGTGATTGTTGGACAACTAAGAGGGAGGGTCAATCAGTTGTTACTGTGCTTAAACAATTATGCTTCTTTTAAAATCTTTACAAGGCACTTAATGATGATCACAATAATGCAGGGAAATAAATAATGGTACATTCAGATTCAGTCACATATATGAGAAACAAAGAGACAGATATTTCCCAAGGAAACCCATACAGGGTAAAAACCTCTTCTTCTTTATATGATAAGTATTATTTGCATTCTTTACATTATCATACATATGAGCACCAACTCATTGTGAGGCTACAACCTCTGTTTTGCAAGATGCAACTTGTTGAGAGCACCAACTCTTTGTTTTTCTCTAGCACCCACTAGAAGGAAGCACCAACTCCCGGTTTCTCTAGCACCAACTAGAAGGAAGCACCTACTCCCTGTGTTCAAGAACCCACTTGAACCTATGAGGACACTAGTCCTCCCTAGCACCTCCCAACCACCCTGGATTGTGAATATGAAATACTGAAATCTATTACAGTGATATAGTGTTTAATAACAGCTTACCGGTCTTATCACTGTTCTGCAAGATTTTGCTACTCAGACTTCCTCACTATCTTCCTACATGCATCTGCTGCCCATTCTGT
>JASDQU010241861.1:165305-176298 GCA_032191745.1 Picea mariana | reverse complement strand
AGAAAAGTATAGGCAAGCCTTACCATCTGTACTATCCCATATAACTATTTAAGTATTTTAGGTATTTGTTTACCTACCCAACTTTGCCTCTTTTTAATTTAAAAAGAGAATCCATGCCTCTTTTTAATTCTAAAAACAGAATCCATGGATTAATGTAGCGTTTATATATACAAAACCATTGCGATACACAATCATAAACGAATACACGGGACAATAATTGATCCAAAGATGTGATCTCTGGGTAATTTTACACCTTTCGGGTTGAGGAAATAAATCTCAAAGGGGGAAGTGACATTAAAGTAATCTTTCCTAAATTAAATTAGTCATGAATCACATGACTTCCATAGATGTTGATGTTAGAATGTGTCTTGTTTGATATTCAGCCATAGAAACTGACTGTTAGTTAACACATACGATTGTGTGGGGAGAGTCTGAACTGACAGATGATAGCATTGCATACGGTTGTGTGGGAAGAGTTTATTATTGTTTCTGTTGGTTCCCGTGTTGAAAACAGTTTTGAACAGTTTTATAGTTTTAAACTGGGGCTCGGCTCGGGATTTCGAGATCGACAGAAGCATTTTTGAAACGGGCTGTTCCTAGCTATACCTATCTGTTTTTCCGTCTCCGAAATCGGTATTTAAATTTAAGCTCTTCCTGCTGATTTCCAAGGTTCAAAATTACGAATACGAAGAATTATGGAGCGTTGCATTAATCGATGCCTTTTACAGAGCCAAACTATAGTCTCTGGGTCGTATGGAGTTTTCCAGCCAATTACGAAGGCCAGAGTTTATTCGGCTACTCTCTGGTCGGATGGTCCCGACGCCAGTTTAAAGCAAAATCAGTTGAGATTTTGTTCTGCATCGACTGCGCCTTTCAGACACAAGCAATTGCACAAAAAATCAAATGGTGGCACCAGCGCTACCTTTGGTCAAGTCACTAGATGTAGTCCAGAAGCGGAACAAAGTGTTGAAGCTGAAAATTCATGTTCGAGCTCAACCCCAAGCCAGTTCGTTCCTGCGAATTGCAGCGATGAGATTGAGCTAGAAATTATGGAGTCCTTGGAAGGCACAGAGGAAGTCTTAAAGGTATCACCGAGCAAGCAGATTAGAGATGAACGAAAAGGTCCGAGTAGGATGGATTCTGGAGCTTCACTTGGTACAAGCCAAAATGGTGTGGAGAGGCAGATTGACACAGAGACATGCTCTTCCAGATCTGCAAAAGGTCTGCAATGGATGGAGTCTCGGAATGAAGAATCAATCGAGAACAATGCAGATCTCAAGGAATTATCAAATTCCGGATTTCTCTCAGAAGAGATGTCGGTGGCGGAGCAACCTGCTACTAGTAGGCCTAGCTCTACGAGAGAGGACGAAGAACTTCAATCAAAGGGTATTTGGCAGCAGATGAAAGATATTGTAGGGTTTGCAGGACCAGCGCTTGGGATTTGGTTATCTCCACATATCATGAGTCTCATTAATACAGCCGTCATAGGCAATTGCAGCTCTTTGGAACTTGCTGCTCTTGGTACTTTCCTCTTGCCCGGGCTTGGAGAGCAGAAATTTGTTTTGTCTAAAAGTTTTCTCCAATCCGCTGTTGTTTCGTTCGCACTTTTTAAATACAGTAGGACTGCGTTAAGGTAGTGATAAATGTTAATTTTATAGTGAAGAAAGAATCAATGTAATTTTATCCTTAAGAAAGAATCACTATATTCGGAACTGCAGAGATTAAGGCGTTGATCCAGGCTGTGCTATGCAGTTGAAGAATCCTCAAACCACCCAAGTTTACCGTGGGCCAGTTTCTCATTCAAAAAGTTCTTACTGAACTTGGAACTAGGGGTTGCTAGGATATCACTTGCCAATAGACCAAAGTGGCTTTGTTGATGTTAAAACGTAAATGCAACCATGCCTTACTGCTCCGTATTCCCTTTTGTTTGATCTTTTGAACAACGGTCTGCAAATTCTCCCCTTTAACGATGAAATAAAAAATTAGTCCTATTCATTAAACCGCATTTGACTATATTCAACTAGACTAGGCCTGCTTTTTTTCTTCTCTTATGTTTTGGACTGCCTTAATTAACCACATTGAACTAATATGTTCTTGGACTGCTTTGGGAGTTTATGTGCGAATGCTGTTCCTTAACATGATTTTGCCAACAAAATACCTTCCAAAAACTTTTTGCAGGAAGGAGCAGATATGGTATTTATGTGGTGGTTTTTCTTTTATTCCTTATTTTGTGACTTAAGTCGTACTTGATAGCTTTCTTAAGTTTGCTTGCTTTGGACATGTTATTTTCAGGACCAGGCACAGTTCTGTGTGATCAGTTAAGTTACATCTTCAATTTTCTATCCATTGCAACAGCAAGCTTAATTGCAACATCTCTTGCAAGCAAGGTATGCATTGTGTGGAAAAAAGGTTCTAAACTTCACCTCCTTTTCTAAATAATCAGTTCGCAAATGTGAGAAATTATCTCATGTCATGATGTAATGTATAAACTGCTGAAGTAAAAATGTATATAGGTAGGTGTTATATTGGAAAAGGAGGAAGTCCTCTCCAAGTGGTCCTTCAGAGTTTGCGCACATTGTTTGTCTATGTTATGTGGCAGAGATTTCTGATCTTCACCAAGGAAATAAATGGTTTGAAAAGTATGATGGTACGGGAAAGACATGCCTAAGACTCTGTGGAAAGCAATTCAGTTTAGTCTGAGTTAGTTTAGCTTCACTTTGCTAATCTTGTGTTTTTTACTGTTTTCTGCAGGTATAAAGACAATTTTAAGATCAATATACTTTTTGATATGCTAAAAGTCCGAATCTTGCCTCTAAATATCTTGAACTTATGGCTTTCCTCTTTAGATTTTCTTGAATTTATTGGATTCATGTGATGTCTTATGAGCATTTTTATTCGCAGATCTTGAATTTAGACAGCTACAGGATAACTTCACAAGGGTTAAATAAGTGTTCTCTTGTTTTCAAATCCAAACAATGAGGAGGGGTCTGAATAGTTTAAGCAAATACATATTTTTTCTGTTTCTTTCTAATATTAAAATACTATTAAACAGGAGAGGGGTCATTGACTTTTCTTTGTGTTCTACTTATTATCCTTGGGTTGCATTGTTTCCTCTCCAATAATCACTTGTCCCGAAATCTTTCCTTTAAGTGAATGTTAAATCCTTGCTCATCCTTCAGTCTAGGTTTGAAAAGGCTGCTTGATTCTTGAATACTTCCTCCCGATGAGGAAGATGCCCCTCTCCATACTGCTCATTCTTTTGTTCTGTGTCTCCATATTTTCTTGGATTTGATTAAAGGAATTGCTTGATTTGTTCAATTTGAACCAAACATCCCTGAAATGAGAGGCTTGTGAGGGCTTGGTGAACTTCTTGTTTTAGCAGTGCTACAAGTACAAAAATATTCTGTTTGGGCCTTAAGTGAATTGGATCATTAAGACCCAAATTTGAGTCTTCTCTTCTCTGCACCCTCCTTCCACTAACCTATGGTACCAAGCTTCTCCTCTCTTCACCCTCCTCCTTCTACCAACCCACGGCACCAAACTTCTCCTTTGTATGATGGTACAAAAACATGCTATATTATTCCTTGTCTCCTGTTTTCGTCCAAAATGGGTGGTCTAGTAGTGATGCAGAATGTGGGCATTAGCTCTTTGCGAAACCTGGCAGACCCAGGAATGTCCATTCCAGCAGTCACCTTTTAGTGGAGTGCCTAGTTAATGTTTCTGTTTTTGGGTTAAGATAGTGGGTAGTTCTGTAACGATAATTTTCATTCAAGTCTGGTGATGATCATTTTCTGGATTAAAATTCCAGCTTTTGAGGGCTTGGTGAACTTCTTGTTTTAGCAGTGCTACAAGTACAAAAATATTCTGTTTGGGCCTTGAGTGAATTGGATCATTAAGACCCAAATTTGAGTCTTCTCTTCTCTGCACCCTCCTTCCACTAACCTATGGTACCAAGCTTCTCCTCTCTCCACCCTCCTCCTTCTACCAACCCACGGCACCAAACTTCTCCTTTGTATGATGGTACAAAAACATGCTATATTATTCCTTGTCTCCTGTTTTCGTCCAAAATGGGTAGTCTAGTAGTGATGCAGAATGTGGGCATTAGCTCTTTGCGACACCTGGCAGACCCAGGAATGTCCATTCCAGCAGTCACCTTTTAGTGGAGTGCCTAGTTAATGTTTCTGTTTTTGGGTTAAGATAGTGGGTGGTTCTGTAATGATAATTTTCATTCAAGTCTGGTGATGATCATTTTCTGGATTAAAATTCCAGCTTTTGTATCTCTCGAGACAAGGTGGAGGCTCTGGTGCTACCACTGCGTTCTGTTTTCATTCTAATCTGAAAGTTACCCTCCGACTCCAAGGAGGTTTTCTCCCATTTTATCATTCTGTTGGATGTCATTCATATGCAGTTCTGCTGAGTTTACTGGTCCTGGCTCTTTGTTATCCACTGTCCTCTTTTTGAACTCTTTGCTGAGTTGCAGGTTTGATCTAGCCAAGGAAGAATTGACTTGCATCATTTTGATATCAGAGCAACCTTCACAATGGCCCAGAGGCAAGTCCATTTGAACTGGTGTAGGAGAGGCAGAAGGAGGGCAGGGCAGGGCATAAGAGAAATCTTGCTGAAGAGTTGTGCAGGAGGTTAGAAGTTCTTGATGCCAGATTCATCTGGATGATTCAGGAGAGCAACAAGTGAACTATAGGGTTCTGATTGGAGCAGTATGTTATAACTCTAATTGACCTAGTCAAAATTCCCTTTATTAGGCTAGAAATTTATGCCTTTGTCTTATGTCTATGAGTTATGTCCTGTGTTCTAATTATATGCCAAACTAAGTGTCGAGGGTTATTACTTGTGTTTTCTTTGGCACTTTATAAAATGTTAAGTGCCTATCGAATCTACTTTACATTCATTTTTCCCATGTCTATCGAGTCCCATGTAGTCATCTCGTTAAACAAATTGCTGAGCACCCATACAGCTGTCGACCGAATCTCCGTTACTCATGACAGATGTTTAACCCAATAATCAAATCCCACTCACATGGCGGTTATTGGCTATCTCAGGGCTTATTGTATATTCCAAGCCATACATACAAATGCTTTGTTAAAAGCCAAATTAATCATCAAATGCCGAACCCTTGTGTCCTAACCAACACATAACTGAGTGCTAAATTGTTGGTTAAGCGTCACCTCAAACACTACAACGCCAAAGATATGCTAGCTCGACAACTAGACCACAGCTGGGCTGTGACTCAGGTGATAGGTAGGTCGATAGGTGACACATGGTTTATATGTGGCGAGCGATCCACCTTCCTCGAAGTATACTTCATATTACCCTTCTTCACTGAGTTATGTCAAAGAGCATGATTTTCTTGGGAGTTTGTAAGCCAACTAAATCAGATCCTAATGTTTCTGTTGCGGCACGTGACCAAGTCTGGAGATATAGCTTGGCCTCGTGTCATGAAGCATATTGTAGATATGGTTCTAGTTCTATATTACCCTGCTTCACTGAGTTATGTCAAAGAGCATGATTTTCTTGGCCTCGTGTCATGAAGCATATTGTAGATATGGTTCTAGTTCATATTACCCTTCTTCACTGAGTTATGTCAAAGAGCATGATTTTCTTGGGAGTTTGTAAGCACACTAAATCAGATCCTAATGTTTCTGTTGTGGCACATAACCAAGTCTGGAGATATAGCTTGGCCTCGTGTCATGAAGCATTTTGTAGATATGGTTCTAGTTCTATATTTGGAAGGAATTGTCTATTGTCATATTATATATTGAAACAGTTATTAATGATACGAAACAAAAGATAAGACAATTGGCAGATTGATAGCAAATGAGCGCAAGTAATAGAAACCTAGTTTTTTCAAGGTGATATGAGACAGCACATAACCACAGATGTTGAGCTGTCCAAAGAGTTTATCCACAAGCTCTATTAATAGAAATCAGTTCCAGCATTTCCGGGCATGAGGATAGCATTCGAGAGGCTTGTAAGCGGCATTTGAAGACTATAAAAGATAGAGTTAAAGATAATACAAAAGGGGAATTTTGGCAGCAGGAAGACTGAGTTTCTCAGTTATGAGCCCAAGGGGCCATCTCTGTAATTTTTCTGATTGAGGGAACCATCCATGGATTCACCTCTTATTTATGTAGAGCCTTGTTCTCTTTCTTTTTTCTGTGTTAAGCTTCTTCATTTACATCCCCGTTCTTTTTCAGTTACAATGTAATTTTGATTTGCAGCTCTTAGACCATGTTCTGAATATATTTTCAGACTGACAGAGATAATCTTGTGTTACAAATGTCTCCTGTTATTTTCTGTGTTGTATAAAGTATTTGTGCATCTACAGAGTACAGTGAAAGGATTTCATTAATGACCCTTTCCTATACCTTTAAATATATTCAAAGCTGCTGTTTGATTACATGTATAAATGTTTGTTTGCTGAACTCACAGATTGTGCTCAGCTCATGCACTTGATTTTCTTTTGTTGGATTCATTGCTTAAATGCCCAGCAAAATGACTTTCCTTCATCTCAGGCTAGCAGAGACTGCCTTACTCACCATTAAGCCTGGGATTTAATGTTCTTCTCTTTTTCCTCCACTTCCCATTCTCAAATTTTGTTCTCTGCTAAATGAGATTCCAGTGCCCAATGGAAAGGCCTTTGATCTGAGAGGGTTTACTGTCTTTAACTCCAGTCAGCTGTCATTGTCTTCAACCTTTTATCCTGCTCTACATCACCCTAAATCTGGCATTTATCCTTTTGCTGAAATGTTATAAGCTGCTGCTTAGTGACAATGGGCAGTGAACTTTAATTTGATTACTGAGGCTTACCCGCTTTGGCCCTAGAGCCAGCTCGAGGCCTAAAGCGGGTTCTGAGATGCCTCGGCATAGTTCCTAAGCAGCCTGTAACATCTCGAGGGCTAACATGGTGCATCCTATGGAGAGGTTCATTGAAGCCGTGTCCAAGCAGGGAATCAAGGGGAAAGTTGAGGTTTCAGATTTCAGAGGTGAGCTCAACCCATATTTATTCATAGATTGGGTTCTTTGAGATGGAGCCTGGAGGGTATTGATGAAGATGATTCTAGAAGGTCAAATTTCCAGTGTCAAGAATAAAATCTCATGTTGCTCTATGGTGGGACAATTTGCAGAACCTCAGGAGAATACAAGTCAAAAAAAAAATTCAGATTTTGGCCCAAGATGTTGAAGCACCTAAGAGTGAGGCTCTTGCCTTCTGATTACTAGCAAAAATTATTTAAGGAGTTTCAAAATTAAGACAAAGGGAGCAGTCAGTAGAAGCCTATACCGAGCAGTTTATGAGATTACAAATTAGGATAGACTTTCATGAAGAAGAAGAACAGGCAGCGGCTAGGTATCTTAATGGGCTGCATTTTCAAATTCAGGATGAGTTGGCTTTGGTAAAGGTACATTCATTAGATGAAGCATAACAGTATGCTTTAAAGGCTGAGGAAAAGCTAACCAGGGGAAAAGGAAAAATGATGAGTAAAAGTGGCAGCAGTGCACCATTGAGTACAAAAGGAAGATCTTCAAGATCTGTGAAGTTGAAGACCCTCATGAATACAAGGAAGAGAAGCAAGATGTCAGGGGAATAAAAGTCAGGAAGGCAAAGACTCAAGAGTCAAAACAGTAATTATGGAGGAAGAGTTTTTGGTTTCAGAGGTAAAAGTAGAGGTAAAGGACAACCATTATATGGCTATTGGAGGCCATTAAAGTGCTACATATGCAATGGTGTTCATAAAGCCCAAGATTTCCCTCAGAATATAGGAGCTGCAAATAGAACTATGGTGAATCAAGAAGAATCCCAAACAGAAGAGGTTTAAGCTGAAACTTCAGAGAGCTTAATGATCCAAAGAACATTAGTGACCAGAAGTAAAGCAATCTAGAATCCGGTTGGAGGAGGAGAAGAATCTTTAGAACTTAGTGCAAGTGTGAAGGAAAAGTATTCAGAGTAATTATTGACAACAGTTCCTCAGAGAATTTGGAAAGTACATAGATAAGACATGAGTTTTAGCTTGCTTGTAGTCCAAAACTGAATCCATATAAGATTTCTTGGTTGAAAAACGATGATAGCGTGCTTGTTAGTCAATCATGTTATGTTGCATTTAACATTGGACCATTTGAGGACAAAGTATTGTGTGATGTTGTGCCTATGGATGCTTGTCATTTACTATTAGGCAAGCCATGGAAATTTATAGGAATGTCATTCATAATGGCAAGGAAAATATTTATGCAGTGCATAAAAGAGGTAAGAGTCATGTAATAAATCCTTTGAAGGATGAAGAAATATCCCAAATTGCCGCTTTGTCACTCTTTTCACTGGACTTGAAAGATTCCTTAAATAATTCTAAGGGAATTGAGTACTTACCATTGGATCCAAAAGAGGAAAATATGCAGAATGAACTTCTAGCTTTGGAGAAAGAGTTGGATGCAGCAGAAGACGCACAATACTAATCCTAGAAGACCTAAATCATGGTATGGAAAGGGGTATAGAGAAGCAATATAAAGGTGAAAAAGATGGGAAGAAGGAGAAGAAAGATAAAGGCAAGATTGAGGGTCATTGTTATGACAAATGATCCAACTCTCTGCTAAACAACAACCCAATGGACTGCTAAAGGAATGAAAGGCTTTAAGTAGAACATGGGGTTTGGCTTGGATTCATAATATGGTCATAAGGTTTTCAGCTCCCAGTGCCGTAAATTCAACACCTACCTCTAGGTGCCCTCATGGCTTCTTTAAGGTGCAATTGTTTCATCCTATACTGCAAACTTATATCACTGATGAATCTTAGTGAACACCAAATTTGGGTCCATTTCTCAGTAGGAAACATTTGCAAAATGGGAAATGGTCCAAAAACAAGGCAGGTATAGCAAGAAATAGTGTATTGCCATACACACCAAGCGGGGCATGATTGGGAAAGGTTTCTTGGCTGTACCCCATATTGTATCAACGTTTCCAACCTAAAATTGGATGAAGAACAATCCTTCCAAGAAAAATACATGAAAATAAAGGCAAAAAACCCTTAAAACGTGATTTTGGAATTGAAATATTTTAGAAACAAATTTTGCTTTTTGAATTAAGCAATTATATTTAAGCAATTTATTTGTTTATAAGTAGCCTTAGGGAGGGAGAGGTACCCTTTCCTAGCTCTTTGTTCATAGGAGGAGATTGCTTCCACAAGCCCATCCATTGGGTGTAGGAGGTGTTGGATCTTGGAGGCCTCTTTTACTTGGAGACATAGGAAGCATAGCGCTTCGGTGTAATGATCCCAAGCCATTATGCAAGGATCATCACGGTTTTGGTGTCTTTTTAAAATTTTTTCTGGTTGTGGTATTTCGTCAAACAGTTTGCTGATCTATTTGTTTAGATGTGTTTATATGTGTGTATGTAGCAAATAACAGAAAGAGATAACCATGGAACATACCTCAACCATATGCAATAAGATAGACAAGCCAAAACATCTCAAATCTTTTTTATTCATAAAATAGAGAAACCTGCTACAATGCATATGCCGATCTGGAATGCTCAACAGATGGCCAAGAAGATAGACAATAGATAAGAGCTGCTACAAAATGCTCCCGCTAATACAAAAGATGCCTCCAAAGGATGAATAAGAAATGAAGACCAATACAAGCAGATCTGAATGCCAAACTCTCCAGCTGAAGAATGCCACGCTCCAATAGAAGGCTGAAACCCTCAATAACTCGGCCCTGCTGCCAAAAGTATCCAATCACCATAAGAAATATGCCAATGATAGATCGGGTGATGGTAAGAACAACCCAGGTGCCCGAATCTCCAAGATCCCTCTCAATCTCTGTAGATCTGAAATTCCCCACTGAATGGTGCGCCGCACTGGATGACTGAAGCCCTAGATAATTCGGCCCTGCTGAAGGAGGCCTCCAAATGCTCTGAAACTCTCCAGAAATATAGATCGGGACACTGCAAGTCACTAGGTGAAGTCTCAGAGTCAGATCTGAAGTGTAACCCCTCCAAACGGACTAGATCTGGATCTCANCAATTCGCCCCATTGCTCAAGAAATAATCTGAGCCATAAAACTATCTCAGAAAGCACTAGATCTGATGTCCAAGGCCCTGTAATGAAAACCCAAGTGATAGAATCCTCAACGGCCCTGCCAATCTCCTACAACGAATCTCTCCCCAAAGATGGTGCGCCCCCCTTGCTAGAAACCCCCAATGGTGCGCCCTCCTCCTCTTCCTGTGTCTGTGGCTGTGTAGAACCTCCTGCATTGATGTAGATCTGACTAGAATGGTGTGGGAGAGTATTACATCTCCGAGGCCAAGCTTGGGACAAGCTAGGTGGAATCTTTCACCACTGAATCGTCCTCTAGGGTTTGTTAAGTCAAAACCCTCAAAACCCCCAAGAGATGGGCTCACTAGCTAAAGCCAGATATCAAACTGATAAACATACATGAATGCATGAGAAGAGGCCCTTGCCTTTCCTTTATACTTTTGGCTCACCTTGTCCCTCCAAAGTGAATTTCATTTTATTAATTAATTAAATCACTTTAATTAATTAATTAACCTTTTTACCTTTGAAAAGCTCCTTATCTCTCCTTGTGGCTTCCCTGGCCACTGAAAGTCACTTCTAGCCATCCCATATTGTAGTGTTGCTCCTCCCGATTCCAATGAGCTATTACACTGAGAGGTTCCTCCAAGTAATGGGCCCAAAATGACCTCTTCAGTGAATTCCATTGACTTATAGCTCAAAATAGTCAAAATCTTGGAAATCGTCGGAATGCAACGAAACCAAAGCCAACCTGTGCGGAATGGCTCATAATGATGGAATATGATGATCAATGCAAGCTGGACCCCACAATGCCTCTCAAATACCCCTATACTCGCTATAACATCCATCTGGCCACTCTGGTCATCATAAATCTCTACACTGGGATAATGTCCCAAAGTGGGGACATTACAGTCCTCCCTGCTAGAAAATTGCTTGTCCTCAAGCAATACCCAAATC
>JASDQU010241861.1:150033-165205 GCA_032191745.1 Picea mariana | reverse complement strand
TGGTGAGATTAAGGAAGAAGTTCACATCGAGCAGCCAAAGGGATTCGTGATTCATGAGTCAGTCGAGACAAACTCACTGGATAGCAACGAAACATGTATTGAGATATCTACGAGGAACAGTTGGATATGGCCTGAGATATGCCTCTAGTGTAGACATAAGGTTGCAGGGATATGCCGATGCAGATTGGGCAGGGAGCACAGTGGACCAGAAGAGCACATCCAGTTGTTGTTTTACCTTGGGGTTTGCCATGGTTTCCTGGTGCAGCAGGAAACAGAGCTCTGTGGCCTTGAGTACCGCAGAAGCAGAGTATATAGCGTTGAGTGTGGCAGTCCGCAAAGCAGTGTGGCTTCGCAAGCTCCTGACAGATTTATTTTATCATGAGATGGATCCTACCATTATTCATTGTGATAACCAAAGCTGTGTGAAGCTCTCTGAGAACCCTGTGTTTCACGATAAATCGAAACACATTGAGATAAAATATCATTATATCAAAGACATGGTGCAGAGGAAAGCAATACACGTGCAGTACCTTCCTACACATGAGCAGATTGCAGATATCTTCACCAAACCGCTTGCCAGTTTGAGTACTTTCGTGAGAGACTTGGCCTGATGGAGAATGCCTCCCTAGCTGAGAGGGAGTGTTGATGATTGCAGCTTCGTGAGACATCCTCCTGGACACGTTCTCCTCTAAGACTGAGTTGAGTCGACCTGTGAGAGAGCCCATGTGTTGGGTGTGCCCATGTGATGGGTGTGTCGTTCCTCTCTGGACTGAGATGAGACGATGTGTGCCCCTGTGTGGGGTGAGGATGCCGATGATATGGGTGTGTCGTTCATCTCTGGACTGAGATGAGACGATGTGTGCCCCTGTGTGGGGTGAGGATGCCCATGAGATGGGTGTGTCGTTCCTCTCTGGATTGAGATGAGACGATGTGTACCCATGTGTGGGGTGAAGGTGCCCATGTGATGGGTGTGCGTCAAACTCTGGACTGAGTTGTTATGACGTGTGGTCTCCTGCCTTGTGGACTCAGTTGAGTCAGGGTTGAGATGGTACTCCAGATGATTCTCCTGTGGACTCAGTGAGATACAAATCTGTTGAGTAGGACGTCCCTGTGACTGAGCACAGGTGGACCTATCCCTAGTGGTTGAGCACTAGTGGATGTGTGAATCCCTTGCTATATTGTCTGAGAGTAAGATTTACCTGTAACCCTAATTGTGATGTAAAGGGTACAGGTCGGCTCCACCATATGTCAAAGATAATTAATGTTTATTGTAATAATTAATTATTTTCTGAGTTATTGAGATCGGCCTTGTTGTGCCAATAGACACCACTTTTGGTCTGTCCAGTCTAGTCTAGTATAAATAAAGGTGATTTCCCATTGAGGAAACACACAAGTCACTTGTCATTTGGAAATTTCGGCAAGTACATCTTCTAGGGCTGAAGTGCGCACCTCTCTTGGGCGCAAGTTTCAAGGTAGTAGAGCACCCTCTTGTGTACATTAGGGTTTCATGGTTGGAGGATCTTCTTTTGAGAATATAGCAAAAGATTGTTGGGTTTTTTCTCCCTTGTTGAGAAGGGTTTTCCCAGAATATTTCTTGTGTTCTTGTGCATGGTTATTCTTCTTGTGATCTTGGTTATTGCAGCGCTTGTAAATTGTGTAGTTGCATTTGTTCATGGTTCAAGTAAATGCTAAAATGAAATAAACCTCATGCTTGAGCCTAGCATAGTGAAAATTCAACAGAACTAGGGCATAAAAGCTGACCACCAAGGTGAAACAAAACAACAAACACAATTTCCCAAGCAAGTGTTCCATTATCCAACTTCAACCAAAGAGCCTCATCCACATGCCCCATAAATTAAGTACAACACTTTGCATGAAAGAAGGACTAACATACCTCATGGTGACGTTGGCTTATCATCTCCAATACACTGGGTTGTCTGGATGTGATGAACCTTGGTTGATCTGTAGTTGTAGAGGCAAATGAGGGGGGTTGTTAGGCTACCATCTGTGGACATGTTGATCATCATCACGGTCGGGATCATTGTCTCCATTGCGGGCCACGAGACATGATCTCCTCTAGTTACCCCTATGCATGGGGGGGTAACATCTGGCTCCATCATGGGGACATGTGCTCATCGTAGAGCACATGAGAACCTCAGCATCTCTAGTTGTCCAAGACCTACAATCCTGCACCCACTTCAAACAACAGCACCCTTTAGAAGTATCGACCGGTGGATGTGATCCACCAAGTTCAGTGATAAATYCAAAATCATGCTGAAAAAAAAAATTCACTATCTATACATGATAAAGTGATAATATACAATGATCAAATGCAAGTTCCTAACATGAATGCATTATATACAAATGAAATACAATATATACAAGAAGATGCAACACTATACTAGCATGATGCAGACATATATATACAAATGCAATGCRGGATGCGAATGACATACCTACCCTAATGCGACATGTCAACTGAAACACTAGGTATAATCATATAACCAATGAATCCATCCTAGTGTTTCATCAAATCTAATATAACCAAATGAACCTTTGATCTGYCGTTGTAGAGGCAAATGAGGGGGGCTGCTAGGCTRCCATCTGTGGACATGTTGATCRTCATCATGGTCGGGATCATTGTCTCCATTGCGGGCCACGAGACATGATCTCCTCTAGTTACCCCTAGGCATGGGGGGGTAACATCTAGCTCCAACATGGGGACATGTGCTCATCATAGAGCCCACGAGAACCTCAACATCTATGGTTGTCCAAGACCTACAATCCTGCACCCACTTCAAACAACAACACCCTTTAGAAGTATCGACCAGTGGATGTGATCCACCGAGTTCAGTGATAAATCCAAAATCATGTTGAAAAGAAAAAGAAAAAACACTATCTATACATGATAAAGCGATAATATACAATGATCAAATGCAAGTTCCTAACATGAATGCATTATATACAAATGAAATGCATTATATACAAATGAAATACAATATATACAAGAAGATGCAACACTATACTAGCATGGATGCATGATGCAGACATATATATACAAATGCAATGCTAGATGCAAATGACCTACCTACCCTAATACTACATGTTAACTGAAACGCTAGGTATAATCATATAACCAATGAATCCATCATCGTGTTTCATCAAATCCAAAAAATTTACCCTTGTGCTTAAAGATAAACCAAATCAAAGAAAAGTCAAGCACAAAATGATCATGGGCTGGGATAATCATCACTGGAGAGCAAAACATGAAATCAAACTCGTGAGAGTGGGAGGGAGGAACAAAACTATGTTGAGACAAATTCCCACAAGAATGCTCAATCCATCTCTGAGTAGGGTCGTGACAAGATAAAGGCTCATAAGGCTAACTCAAAGGCTTTGAAGGTTGACTACCCTAGCCCTCATCACTCCTTGAGGCCTGGGAAGGGATGAACAGGAATTTGGAGGATGACTGATAATTACTCAAGGGGAGACTGGAAAATGGGATGTCAAACTTCTTAGAATAGGATGACACCTCAAAACATATCAGTGGAGTCGCCAGATGATCTCCTTTGGATCATCAAAGAAAGGTGAGGGATTCTACCCTCAGTGGAGTAAGCTTTAAGATATGGGCTTCGGAATAAACTTACCAAAAGGATGTCATAGGGAGAATGACTCAATCCTCCCCGACAATGGTGCCAAAATGTTATCACGGGATTTGTACTTGTGCAAAGCCCTCCACAAGATTCTCAAATCTTGTGTAACTATGGAAAAAACTACCATTGTCACCTAAGTTGAATCTTCCCTCGTTTTAGTGATGGGAGAGGTCCACCACAAGGGACGCTTCCCTGGTGACTTCAAGGGATCAAATAGCAAGAATTAGCCAATCCTACCGCCCCATGTATTGGTCACCTGTTAGTCAAGTCTAGGTCTAGGATAGGGATAAAGGATAACGAGACAAAACACAACTTGCAGCATATATAAACAATTATCAAGTTATAGAGTGCAAAAATAGCCCTTTAGACACTAGACAAGTGAAAATTGCTATGGTTGTGTTAACCCCTAGATTTTCACCCTTGAAAATCTCGAGGGTTAAGAGCCAGCATGCATTCCTTTGGCTAGCATTCTGAGATTCTCCCAAAGTTTAGCACTAGTGTTGAGCAAGAGGTTGGTTCCCATCGGAGGCAGGTATATGATCAATACATGGTTTTTTGGTTCAGAGTTAGAGTTGACTTGGTTTCCAGGCATTTTTGAGAAAGATGTATACATACAGCAGGTGTTGTTATTTTTTAGGAGACACGGTTTGAGTGGATCTCTTAACAATTTGGAGCAGTTATGAGCATACACTATGAGTCCTTGCATGATTCTAGGCCCAATGACACTTTTTTGGGCGACGTGCAAGAACTTTCTATTTTTAGCAAGTTTTGCTCCAGGCCCCAGCTTTAGATTATGAGCGTGCAGTATTGATCCCTGAGACATCCAGAGTCGTTTGGATCTTTTCTGAGATGATGTGGCACAATTTACTATTTTTAGCAGGTTGAGCACCAGGGCTTGCATGTCAGTTCTGATTGCATGTTCAAATCCCTTGCGGAAAGACAAGATCAATGAGTATAAAGTCAAGGGAATTCAAACAACTTCCTATTTTTAGCAGTGTCTATTTTTAGACAGTGACATGTGGCGATGTTCTCCCAGTTATCCTGGGTGATGTGGACAGTTTCCTAAAATTTAGGAACTGGATTCTATTTTTACAAATGTCTGTATTCAACAGTTACAGTCATCATCCATGAAGTGCCAAGTGGCACCCTCAKAGATCGACATGTGGCAGAGTTATAGAGTGATGTGGCATCCACCTAGTCATGGATYGCATATTTCCAAGACTTGAGCATAAATAAATAATTAATTGAGAAAAGGGAGTCGCATAACTGGGCCTAAATTTAGCCATATATTCCTCCATATAATCACCCCTCCACTTGCCATGCATCAGCTCCTTAAAATTTGTCTCCATTTGAGTTTACACTGTATTTTCCTAAAAATTAGGAAATTCCCTAAAAAATAGGGCGAATTTCCTCTTAGCCATAACTCACTCATGCTTTTGTCAATTTTAGCAAAAGGGCATGCATTAGAAAGCTAAATTTGGCCTCCATGTGTTTCTTTCACTCCATAAAGCCAATTCACATTCATTATCATTTATTACTCCTCCCTTTCTTCCTCAAGTGTGCCTTCCTAAGTTTTAGGGCGCATTCTCCTCTCTTGTGTGCATGTAACCTTCATGCAAACTCTCACATACACTCACCCATCTCACACTCCTCAAATATCTCTCTTCCTCATGCACTTAGACTCCAAATTTAACCACTCATGCGTCTTCTCCTTCTCCCTTGGGATATGTGCCCTCCTTATGCTATATATTGGATGCTTCACAGAGGTTCTTGGTCGGATCATTGCAGCAGCAGCATAGTGTCTCTCTCATTCTTCTCTCTCTCTATAGTCTGGTGGCTTTTCTCTAAGCAAAGGAAGCATTGTACCGGTTGTAAGCTTGCCATGTGTGGCGCAAACAGTCCTCTTGTAAGCTTCATCAATAAAGAAGTGTGTGTTTGTCTTCAAAACTCTTTCTTGACAGTATAATGGTAAAATTGTGATCTAATTTGTCATTTTCTGAACTGTTTATTGTGGTAATTTCTCATCTTTTGAATAGTTTTCCTCGTCTTTTCTAGTCTATTATCATTGAGCTAACCCTGCAGCTTCCCTCCAAGGGTAGAAAATTGTTTTTCCTCATCATTTTGGACTTCTTTTACACGCTGTCCAAGACGAACAGCTTGCTGTTTTGTAGGTTTTACACGCAGAAATCAGACCTAAAGGCAGCAGCAAGGCACTTCAGTGTGCCTAGGGACTCCCCCCATAGGCTAGCAAACAGTAGCCCAAACGGAGAGGGGTTTGGCCAATGACAATTTGGGGCCATTACTCCTTTAATTGGCGAGGTTTTCATCGCTGTCCTAACACAATTATCAGCTCAATTGGAGGGTGGAAATTTGTGCTAACAGGCTGTTGCGAATTACAGCAATAACTATTTTGCAACATCAGCAAGAATAAGTGCTCAAAAATGTAGTAATTTAGCATGAAAAGTAAGCATTCATCAAGCATAAAATTATCCAATTGCTAGAGGTAATTTCTGAACAAGTTAAGCCACTTTTAGATAGGTGTATACAGCAATCTAATGTAATTTTCAGTGGTTGTAGCAAACTTTTATAACAGCAGCAAGAAATACTTGAAATTTGCTAGGGTTAGAGTTAGTAATGTTAGTAGAATGTTTGAGAGATAGTGAATATTGATTTTAACAACTACTTTAGCCACAATAATACTCATAGATTAGTGTCGTTGTCTTCTAGGGCCTATGGAGTCTCAAATGCATTAAACTTGAAAATTGATCTAGGTGAAACAAAAGAGGTAGTCTAAACCCTAAGATGCAAGCACGTTTGGGCCTTAGGCTTTAGACTTTGAGGAAGAAGGTATTGTTGATTTTTGTAGCCTCGGGAAGGTATTCTCATGGGCCCTAGGTGTTGGGCATGTGAGAATCGTCGTGGGCACCACATCACACTTTCGGTTTGGGGAAAATCCCCTTGGATTTTGAGCTAGGGGCTTGGGGGCTTGATGATGGGCTTTGTGGGTTTGTGATGGGACTTCACACCCACAGGAAATTATAATTTGGTGTTAACTTTGTGGAGGGGCTTCTCAAGCTAACCCCTAGACTTGTATAAATAAGAGAGAGGTCATTGTGACAATTCATTGTGTAAAGCCATTGTGAGAGGATTCTTTGGTGATTTCAGTCCAGCTGGTTGGTGACCTCAGTCAAGCCATGGAGGAGGCTGAGAGGTCTTAGTTTCTGTTGTTTTGTTCTTGTTATGGGCAGGTACCTTGGTGAGGAAGATTCGGCCAGCAAAGGGAGACCTCGGCTCTGCTGTGTGAGTGTGTTTTGGGCAGAGAGAGGACTGCAGCAAGGCTCAGCACAGTAGAGAGAAGCTAGCCGCAGCCTAGGGAAGGCTGCGGCTAGGGTATTTGAGGGCTCGGCCTACTAACTAGGCCGTGGCTGAGGTTGTGGAGCCTGTCCTAAGGAGGCCGAACTGTCCTGAGAGGCTCGGCCTAGTATAGGAGGCAGCCACAGGTTGGACGAGGTTCAGCCAGCCGAGTAGAGGGCTGTCACAGCAAGGAGGAGGAGCAGCCTTAGACCTGGGGTCACTAAAGGTGTAAATCGGGCCTAGAAAGAGGACTGTAACAGCAATTTCCTAAGGCTGTTACAGCAGTCTTTAGAGGCAGATTCTGGGCAGCCTGAAGGGCTGTTACAGCCAGTTGTTTGCAGCGTTTGGGACAGTCCTCTAGGACTGATTCAACAGCAGTATTGACAGCAGTTGTGAGGACTGTGACAGCAAAAGAGGGCTGTTACAGGGTTGTAACAGCAGTCTTTTGGAGCAGCCTTAGGACAGCCTTGAGAGACTGTTATGTAGCTAGTTAAGCTACAAGAAGAGAGCTTAGTCAGCAAGGGCTTTGGAGTGACTTTTGGATCAGCTTGGAGGAGAGATTGATGACAGCCAGGAGGGCTGTTACAACAGTACCCTAAGGGCAGTTTTGGAGCAGCTAAGAAAGGGCCAGACTTGTGCAAGGAGTTGCAGAGGAAGAGGAGGGTTTGAGGGGGCAAGGAATGCCCTAACCCTCAACCTCAATGCAGCAGATTTGGGCACACTTTTGTAAGTGGTTTTGGTATTCTTCTTTTCTGTAAAATTGGGCTATTGTCCCTGGTACGGGAGCCCTTTGTTCTAGACGTAAGACCAAGGGATTTTTGGCATTAAATACTTGTGTACCTGTGTATGATCTAATTCCTAGTTTTATGTTTCATTGTGCTAAAGTAGTTAGGTATCTCAGTGTGTTTATGTTTACAGTTCGAATTGGGTAAATTTGTGTATAACTATGGAAACAATAGAATAGACCTAAGGTGCAGTAAAATCTAACAGGTACCTAGGGTGCAAGCACGTTTGGGCTCTAGGTGTCGTTTTTCCCCCTTCTTCTAGCTTCATTTAGGTCAAGGATCAAAGTTTGGGGACAGTTCAAATTGGGTAAATTTGTGTATAACTATGGAAACAATAGACCAAACCTGAGATGCAGTAAAATCTAACAGGTACCTAAGGTCCAAGCACGTTTGGGCTCTAGGTGTCGTTTTCCCCCCTTCTTCTAGCTTCACTTAGGTCAAGGATCAAAGTCTTGGGTTAAAACCCTAAAGTGCAAGCACTTTGGGCCTTAGGATTTTAACCCTAGCAAGGATGCTTCACAACCTTGGACAAATAAAACTTTGTGAGGAAGAGAAGCACTTATGTCTTCCTCTTAGGGTTTCAATAAAACAAGAATACTTGCAACAAGATAGCAATTTAACCATTAACTAACAAGACAAGATAAAATTGCAGAAAATTACTTACTTCATCCAAGTACCAAGAGCATTCAAACCCTAGTAGCAAGTGAAGTTGCAAGGGTATTCAAACTTATATTAAGCAGGCAGTGCAACAGACAGGAAGAGCACTTCAGGGTGCTACTTTCGCTTGGGATCAGCAATGATATCCTAATTCAACAAGATGCAGGTTTCCTTAGCATTAGGCTTAGCAGAGGCAGAGACATGGCAGCCAATACTGTTAATTGTGAGGCCATCTCGCTTCACAAGTTACTTGCTGGATTGTTTGATCAAGAGTTGGATCTCACAGTCATTTACTTTGATAATTGGAGTTGTATCAAACTCTCTGAGAATCCAATATTTCATGACAGGTCCAAGCATATAGAGATTGGATATCACTTCATACAAGATGGGGTTCAGAAAGGAGCAATGAAGCTCTAGTATATTCCCACAGATTAGTAGGTAGTTGATATTCTAACCAAGCCCTTGGCAAAATGGAAGTTTGATGCATTCAGAGACAAAATTGGATTGGTGCAGAATTCCTTCCTCGCTAAGGGGGAGTGTTGAGAAATAATTCGAACAGGAACTTCTGCATAGGTTCAATGGGAACGTGTGAGAAGTAGTTCGAGATATCTCTATTTTTGAAAAGTAATTCTATTGTGTAATTCACTTTAGTAAAAAAAATGTGAAAAGTTTTATATTTAGCAATTGAGTCTAAAAGTGTATTTCATGCATGCGTGACTTAGACTAGGAGTAATCTCAAAAATAGATTAAGATTTTGGTCTCAACTAAAAGTATAAAGACAGGTCAAGATAGAGAGCTCACACACACAAACAGTTGAGCAGGTGGAGCGACTGAGAGAGAAACAGAAAGCAGGGATTCAAGCAGAGGCGAATCCAGGCAGCGGGTAGAGGCGGTACAAGGATCCATACAATTTTGTACAGTCGTATGGACAAGACCCTACAGTCCATACAAACAAGCCATACAATCCATACAACCACGCCGTACTTCTTAGGCAAATCATTCTGCTCAGTTTAGGGTGATTTCAGTGACCATACAGCTGCTGTTTTTTGGCAGCCTCTTGGAGGTTTCCTTGTAAGTTTTTCAAAGGAAAGCTGATTTTGAAGGAGTAATTACCTGTGTATGTATGAAACTGTTTTAAGCTTTCACTAAATTTTTACACTACTTAGTAGAATGACAAGTTCCCCACGCTCATTCTCACCATATCAAAGGCTTAAAAACATCTAGAGTCTATTCCTGGTAACAGTTGTTGGGAGTTGATTATTCCTAACCTAGACCCTATTGTTGATGGATGGGGGTCAACCCGCAATGATCATGAGAGAGAGAGATATCAGACTCTGTGAGAGTCGGAGAGTTCCAGGTACATCTTTTATGGCCAATCCCGTACAAAATTGGGATTGTCACTATTGTCCCTATCCACAGGTAATTACACACATATATATAACATAGAACCATATCTGATAGAACATAAAAAGGTTTGATAGAATTCAGAATAAACCAAAACCATCACTTACACATAACATTGCTTACCATACTAGTGGTTCCTTCAAGTCAATGAACTTGACAATTTCAGGTTGTTGGTCGTTCTCATCTACTACTGGATCTGAGATTTATTCTTCAATAAGGACTGAAGCAGTCAGTGTAGCACTCCGTTCATGATCATCTCCAGGCAATACACCATCCTTTTCTTGAAGGGCACATCCCCCATCTTCTCTTTTTCTATCCTTGAGTCTGCAACAGATGAATAGAGTCGTTCCACCAAAGATATGACTTGCTTCTCAAACTCAGACCTCTCTCTGAATCTGGCAAGTGCGTGATAGATTTTTTCATTTGTGATTTGCTCAAAATTTGGCTTCTTTGAGCTTCTTTTCATTTCATGCACTACTAGGGCATGAAATGGGAATACCATTCCCAGGTATCCCCCTGCTCTATAAAAACTCAGGATTCTTACCCAATCCTCTGGAACAGCCTCTAGGTCGGTTCCCCTGCTCAACCATAACTTCTTCCTTTCTAAGAATAGAAAGATTATAGTTCACAGAACGTTCATCAACTACACTGCAATAGTAGATTGTCATCCTTCAACCTCTTCTTGACTGCACCCGTTCCATTCCTCCAAGTGATGCCACCTGAGGTGGCGGAAGTCCTCCGCCATCCTCTTCAATGAACACAGAAGACTGGTTCATAATTCCTACAAGGGAATGATCTAGGGAGTGTGCCCAGATTGAGGGCAACAATATCCACTGCTCCTCATTAAGTGCTGAAGTGACAGGCAGGAATGGGAAGATCCATTCCTTAGACTAGTACACCAGAATTACTGGGGCTTTGTAGTTTGTTTGGCATGATTATCTGCAATGGAATGAAAGGGTGGCCAGATTAAGGGGGTATCACATGCAAAACTTACAATGGTCAAAGTGTGGTAGATTACTTAATCTGCTCTCAAAGTTTTACTTCTAGAGTGATGAGGTTTGATATAGGGGCTGCCCTATTGAAATGAAATTTGATCATGCCCCCCTATTGGTTAAGCTAGAATTCCCTGCTAGTCCACACAATAATCAAATCCTTAGCATACAAAAGAAAAATCTTTTCAAAGGCAAAATCCTCATGAATCAGGAAAATAGAGAAAGGTTTAGTGTTGCTCTTAAGCAGCAATTTCAGGTTATAAAGTAAAGCATGGCAGATGAGACAACCAAAGGGACGGGTGGTCATGTTCATAGTAGTTTGTTGATCCCAACAATCCACAAGGCCTTAAGTGCATGTAAAAGGTCTCATCCCAAGAAGAGGGCTACAAGTACCTTTCCGGCAAATCCATGGTATGATGAAGAATGCAAGGCAGCCAAGAGATCTCCAAAAGAGAGAAATTTGGATAAAGAAAACAAGAAGAAATATGAAAAATTAGTACACTCGAAAAAAGAAAAGTATGTAAATGCAAGAAGAAAGGAGTTAATCTCTCTTGGAAAACACAACACCAAAGGATTTTGGAGAGAAATACAACAAAAGAGAAAGCAGACTGAAAACAATATTACGGATGTCCAATGGTTAGAATATGTGAGGCTCCTTTATGAGCAGGTACACGAGAAAGATACTCCTCCCATAGTGAAAACATCAGTGGAACTATTCACAGTGGATGATATCAAGCAAGGAATAAAGAAGTTAGCAAGCGGCAAAGCAGAGGACATAGATGGGCTTCGAGCTGAATTTTTAAAATGGGGGGTTGAGCTCCTTGCACCTCACATAAAAAGAATTTTCAATGGGGTCATTCAAGACGGATTTCCGGGTGAATGGACCACCAGTGTGGTCATTCCTCTCTTTAAGAATGGTGATATCAATAACCCTTCCAACTACCGCACTATTATGGTCAACCTCCTCATGGGAAATCTTTTTGAGAGCATGATAGAGCGAAGAACCAGCAGTTGGGCAGAAGATGAGGGAAAAAGGGCAGGCAGGTTTTAGACCTAGGCATTCTACCATTGATCATTGTGTCACCCTTAGACATTTGATAGAGAAAATATGGATCAAACAAGGTGAAACAGCCTATTGTTGTTTTGTGGACTTTAAGAAAGCCTTCGACATAGTGCCTAGAGACAAACTATGGAACAGAATGGAAGAGTTGGGTATCCCAGATGGATATAGAGCGGCAGTTCACAGACTTTATGACAAGGTTAGAGCTAAAATCAGAACAAGTGAAGGAATGTCTGAATGTTTTGGTAGTGATTTTGGCGTTAAACAGGGATGTCCTCTATCTCCCACTTTGTTTGGTTTATACATTAATAAGTTGGAAGCTTGGTTGAACAGGACGGATGGAGAGGGTGTCCATCTAGCAGGGTATGTGGTGAAGCTACTTTTATACACGGATGATCTTATTCTAATTTCAAAAACAGCACATGGATTAAGAGAGCATTTAAAGGCCTTAGAACACTTTTGTCAAGAGGTAGGGATGCAAGTGAACATTATCAAGACCAAAATCATGATCTTTTCTTTAAATAGAAAAGACAAACCAATCACCTTTCTTTTCGAAGACAGCCCATTGGAGATAGTGAAAGAATACAAATATCTTGGGATTGACTTCCATTATAAGCTCAGTTGGGAGACTTGTAGGGCAAAAAGGATACAGGGAGGATGGAGAGCCTCATATTTACTCCAAAATAGGTGCTGAAAAAATGAACTTTGGGATTGGAAAACCAAAAAAACCCTCTTTGGTTTGTTGGTTACGCCGATTGTTCTCTATGGTTGTGAAATATGGGGAAGCAGCATGTCAACTTGCAGTTGGAGACCGCTAGAAAGAATTTAGAAGCAATTAATTACTAGCAATCTCAAAGTTAAAGCCACAGTCCCGTATGAAATTCTTTTAGCTGAAACAGGTACTTTTCTGTTGGAAAAGTACAACAACCAAATTAATAAGCTATTTAAAGAAGGTGGAAAACATGGATAACCAACGCTGGCCCAAGTTAGCCATGGAGGAGGAGTTAGACCGTAGGAAGAAAACTTGGATGAAGCAAAATAAAAAGTGGTTGAGTAAGTGGAATATCAAGCTGCGTGAATGTCCTAACACCAAAGAAAAATAAAAAAGCTTGTGATTGAAAAATTTAGGACTGCCATGTGGAACAATCACAATGGGCGTAAAAAAGCATACTACATCAAGGAGTTTAACCGAAATCATGATCATAGTAGGAAAACATATTTAGGTGCAGCTATTAAAGGAAAAGCAAGGTTGTTGGTTGCACAGCTGAGAACGGGTTCACATCACCTTAGATGTGAGACCGGTAGGTGGAGGGTACCCAAAGAACTTTGGGAGGAGAGAACTTGCATATTCTGCAATAAGGGTGTGGTGGACACTGAGTGGCACTTTGTCATGGAATGTGCAGCCTATGAGGATATCCGCAATCAGTATGAAAACAGCTTAAAGGTCGACAACGTGCACCAGTTATTTGACGAGGATAAGATCAACCAGATTGCTAGTCTTCTAGTCAAGATTCACAGCAGAAGATCCGACATCGAAAAGAGTGTGAAGATGAGTTAGGGCTGTTATTCTCTTGGCCCCTTAGGTTGTTCAGCCTCGTGGACGTCATTAAAATCAATCAATCCCATGTTTCTGATGTCTTAGTTATAATCAGACAGTAGTGCTATGCCATGAGTATGATGTCTTAGTTATAATCACTTGATTGGCAAGCCAATCAGCGATTCTATTTGCTAATTTTATAACGTGTTTAAATTCATATTTATTAAAACACGTACAAGCATGTTGGATCCAAGTTATCTTACTCTTCATCTCCCATGAAGGCTGTGAATTCTTACCAGTGAGATGTGATCAATGATAAATTTCGAGTCACATTCGAAAACTATATTCTTATACCTTTCCTTGTGGGCTTCCCTTACTCCAAGGATAAAACCTTCAACCTCGACTTAGATGTTGGTTTTGGTTTCTATGAACTTGGTTACGACTCCCGGGATTGAGCCATGTTCATTTCTGAACAATCACCCCGTACCTGCTCGACCTGGAGTGCTTTTCGCAACACCACCAAAATTATATTTCACCCGTCCCTTTTCAATCAGTGGGCTTCCATGTCTGGTTGTAAATTTCCTTACTCAAACCCTGTCCATTAACAGAAGCCGGCTCCTGCTAGATATCTGGTCTTACGTATTATTTGAACTGTGGGCCTGTTGGTGGGACTCAATTTACTGTTTCATGGACACTTCTATGGTCTGTTATGTGTCCAAAGGACTATGTTTTGTTAATGGGCATTTTTGGTAGTAACCCGCCAGGATTTGGTCATGCTTGAGGTGGCTGCTTAAGCGCCCTTTGTTTTTATGAATGCCATGTATAATTATTGTTCATACTAATAGTTAAAGGAAGTGTTTGACAAGCCAAGAACAGAAAAAGGGTTTTTCAAATACTAAATAATAAAAACCTTCCAAAATCAGCTTGATTTAGCTGCAAATGTATAACCCTGGAATCAATATCTCTTTGGCAATGACTTTACTGTAATCTGATTTTCAAGAAAGCAATTTCAATAATATAAATCTAAAATAATAGCTGCAATACACATGCCTGCAAAACCTTTGGCCCTTGAAGGCGGGATATGCGATGAAGAGCAGCTGCATCGGGCAAGCATTTACCCCCCACCTCCTTCAGATCCATTTCCAGAAGGTTCGACTCGATCATCTTTTCCAGTCCCGCGGGAGCCAGTTTCTCCGTTGAGACCTCCTGCAACAGTCCTTCCACAATGTTAACATCTTTGAGATACCATCCTCGCGACTGAAGCGACAGAAGCAGCTCTTCCTCCACCATGCTGCCTTCAGTCCTGCCGTTAGGCAGAGGTCACGAAGGATGTTAGGTGTTTCTATCTGCTGCCCAATATAAATCAAGCCTCGATCATACCGGTTTAATCAAATGGGCTAGGTGATTGGGTTTAGGGAAACCAAGATCAGGATAAATGAAGCAATTCCATCTGAATCTTGAGCCTGTGTATTTCTTTTCATTCCGACTACTGAGTGCCTTTCCTGTTTTGCACTTTGTTTTACTCTTATTTCTTGAGTACCTTGCGAACAATTCAATGCTGATTAAAAAAGGTCGGAGAACTTTACTTAGGCGTGTACTTGGTTACTTGCGCGGAAAATTATGTCGGTTATTCCAAACTACCACAAAAGATTAAAGGCGTGGCTATTTTAAAATGTCTCATGCATTAAAACTTCTTAAAACTTCTTTTGAGACAGAAAATTTTGATTTTG
>JASDQU010241861.1:137086-149301 GCA_032191745.1 Picea mariana | reverse complement strand
TTATGCATCTTGTGGTTTGAATATCTAAGTGTTATATTTCTTGAGCATTGAGTTTCCAAGTATTTACATCTCTTATCTTATGCTCTTGTGGTGTGATTCAAGAAGAAGTTGAGTATCCCATTGGGGAGGCATCATCTTGTTGAGTCTTGAGTGCTTTAGTGGTTGCCATTGAAAAACAGTCCAATTCTTATTGGGGCATGCTTGGCTTTATGTGAATGACTTAAATGGTTTGAATATCTTTTGCTCACATTCAAAGCACTTGTTATTATTGTTCATTTGTATCTTGTATCCTTGTAGCATTTCTTATTCTTTGTGTAAGTAATTGTGTCTTTGTTGTGGGATAGTTGTAATCTAGTTTTACTTGTAATCTTTTGTAATTGAACCCCCTCAAAACTTAGTTGACCCCTTGTCCAACCTTTAGGCACTAGTCTTAGTTGACTTAGGGAAGGGTTTGCTTGTCATTGAAAATCTTGCACTTTGCATTTGCTGCCTTAGCATCATAGGTTAGTTTTCCCCTTAAACTTTAACAAATCAAAACCAACTCCTAGAACTTCAAAGTTAAATCACATCTAGTAACTAGGGTCTACCCCCCTTGGCTTCCCTAGGAGTAAGCTTAGAAGGAAGAGGTTCCAGTCAAGGTGACAGTGTGGACTGTGAACCTAGGCATTGTGCCTCCAAGGACACACTAAGTGAGCTGGACTTTGCTCACGTTTGCAAGTGTGTATTAGGACGACAACAAAGAGATAAACTACTTTTTAAAGGTAAAATGGTTAATTAATTAATCAAAGTGATTTAATTAATTAATTAATAATTAAATAAAGTAAGTCACTTGGAGCGACAAGGTGAGCAGGGAGGATAAAAGAGAGATATGGGCCTCTATTCTCTTATTATGTTGATTATCATTTGATATCTGGCTTCTTGCTAGTGAGCCCATGCACTTGGGGGTTTTGAGGGTTTTGACTTAACAAACCCTAGAGATCAACTTGGTGGTGAAAGATCCCACCTATCTTGATCCAAGCTTGGTCACGGAGGGGAAAGATTCCTCCCTCACCATTCTACATCAAATCTACTCAGTTATAGGTGGTTTCTACATCAGTCACAGGTTCAGAGAGAGCTAGGGCGTAGCACTTGGGGCTTTCTAGCAGGGGGGCGCACCACCTTGAGGAGAATAGCTCGATCTAGGCAGAGGAGAAGGATTCCGAGGAAAAACACTTATGGGTATTCTTTGTAGGGCCTAGGGCGCCTTTCCTAGCCCTTTCCGGAGGAGGTTTCTCTGTCAGATTAATTTTTGGAGTTTGGCACAAGTTGGAGAGCAGGAGGGTGCACTGCATATTGAGGATTCAGTCATTCGGTGGGTTAGATCTTCATCATTCAGCCCGAGACTTTACTCGAGGGTTTCTAGTGGCCTGATCTATAGTTTGACATCTTTCTTAGAGGGGTTGGAGGCCATCTTCATAGAGGCTGAATTCTTGGTCTTCTGCAACCAGGAGGGCACACTGTAGATAGAGGATTCAGTCATCTGGGGGGTCAGATCTCCATCATTCAGCCTGAGACTCTACCAGGGGGTTTTCAGTAGCCTGATCTACAGTTTGGCATCTCTCCTAGAGGGTTTGGATACCATCTTCATAGAGGCCAAATTCTTGGTCTTCTACAGCCAGGCGGGGCGCATTATGCAGAGAATTGACATCACATGACAACTAGGGATTGAGTTGGATCATCTGGGTTCTTTGGTCTACAGTTTGGAGAGGCTTTTGGAAGCCTGGATCTTCATCTACCTTGTATCTCAAAGGCTTTATTAGTCATATACTTTATTCTCATATATGTATTCCAGATCTGCACCATTTTGTATGAGCTCAGAGATCTATTATTAATAAATCAGATCTGAGGTATTTGTGATTATTACTTATTTTGTTGATCTTGTATCTTGTTGAGTATACTCCATTGTTGCATTGCTATCATTTACTTGCTGCAAACACACAAAGAATAACCTTTATAACCCTTAGCGCAACTCATGCGACTTAAGACTGCAAAGTGTTTGATGAAATGCCACAACCAGAAAAACATTTAAAATCAATGAAAACGAAATGTTCTTGGCATCTTGGCTTGGGAACATTACATTCACACAATCTTGGCCAATTGGGCATCTTGTCTTTGCCCTATATTCACCTCCTCAAATCCAAAAACTATTAAACATATATCTCTACATCTTCAGATCCTTGCATACTTTTCTCAGCCTAGTTACTGTCACCAAACAGACAACTGCTTCTCTTTTTTATTTGCTGATTATTAGCAAGTTGAATAATTGGAGTCATTTTATGCATATTATTTGACATAAATTCTTATGATTGTGGGAAGTGTTATTTTCTTGTTATTGATTATGTTTTTCCCATTGTTATATTTTTTCTGGTTCCATCTTCAGAACAGAGTTGAGGCAGAGAATCATTTATCTCGATTGCTTTTAGTCGCTACAGTTTGTGGACTTGGCATGTTCGTCATGATAGAACTTTGTGGGACTTCAATACTAAAAGGTAGAATAGACAGAACAGGGTTCTAACTTCTCATATTTATGTCAACATAGTGAAGAGAAACTTTCTCACCTTTGTATGAAATCCGGGTGGCTTTTATTGAGAATTACTTTATTGTGCACTTCTTTGATCTTATTAACTTTTTAAAACAATTGATTATTTGGTGACAAGCATTTCCATATGTTCTGCAGCCTTTGTTGGGGCGAATAATTCTGCTTTGGTACCTGCAGCCAAAACCTATGTTGAGGTAGGTGTCAAGCCTTTTGTATTTTATGAAAACTAGAGATGCTAGAGATGATAATAAAATTCCTCTCATCATTCAGTGACACTGCTTATTTTTTAACATTGCATCAGAATTTAGAATACATTTTCAGGCAAAACATCAGTAGAATTCAAACGTTTATAAATTGTGAGAGAAGCTTCATATGACCTACATCTTAGATGTGAAAAGAAAATAGGACAATCTTGGATGCCCATACAAGAACTTTAAGCAAAGGGTAGCAGTTTGGAAATATATAAGTGGCTGGACTTAAAATAGTTACTAGCATGATATATGTTGCCATATTCTTAGCTGTTGCATGGGACAATAGGGGACTCGATGGAGCGATAATGGACCATTCTCTTGCCTACCTTTACTTCAAAGTGAGGATCTGTTAGAACATTTTTTTCTTTCTGACTAGAATAAAAAGAGGTGAAACTTTGCAGATATTTTCATTCTGAACATTTGTCATTGTGATTGCTTACCTATAGTCACAAACTGGATTGGACTAAATTAGCAGAGATTGGACTTTGATCCTTAATAGATTTTCAATTGAATAATAGGCTGTCATAACTTCTCTGCAACATATCTACACTGAAAGACTGGACCATGTTGAAGTCCAGGAAATAATCATAGTTCTATTTTGGAGAAAATACAGCTTATATTATACAGAAAATAAATATTTACATAAGAAGAAACATTGTCTCAGTGCAGTCAGTGCTGCAATGAGGTCAGAGTAGGCATTGACATATACATTCTTAGCATCATGGATGAATAGTGTTACCTACCAAGTTGTACTAGGATGGACTTGAAGTTGAGCCGCCAAAGATTGAGCAAGGAGTTGCTCAAAATTCAGAGTTCACAAGTCCTGCCGGCCATTATGGCCCCCCTTTTCTTTTCTTCCTCTTCTATACCGCATTTCCATACCCCCTATGGGAAATTGTAATAAGATGAATTTAGCATGATGAACTTGTAACATGCTTAGCCTCCTAAGACTTAATTATGAGTGCATTACTCTAGAGTGTTTTTTTAACTTATTAATTATTTCTTGCTTGAATTTTTTAAGCAAGTTATAATTTTTGGGTTTTTCCCAGTGTTACAAAAATCGTTTCGGAGAAAAAATCACCGAGGTCCAGAAAACATCATTTCGTAAAAATTGCCAAAACATCGGCAAACTTAAAAAAATACAAAAATATTCATTTTTTTTTAATTTTTGAAACATTTAAAGCAACAATAGCATCAAATAGATAGATTGCCACATGAATATGGAAAGAAAACTGATATATAAGATATATAAGATGTCTAGTGATACATCACACATAAAAAATGAATCATGTCCTGATTCCCGAGTCATAAAAAAATATAATAAATGTATCTCATGATCGTCATCATGACTCATGATTCATCTACAATGAAATCAAGTAAATAAACTATGGATTCCCTCTACCCTTTTTACGGGCAAAGGTAATCGCTGTAGAAACTGCTTTTCCTCTAGCACTAGGAGTAGGTGCCCTTGAGGCATGTGCGCCTCGTACTAGAGTCAAACGTCCTCTAGAAGAACTAGAAGACCCTCGAGACAGATGTCCCCTAGAAGAAGGCACTGGTAGAGGAGGTAGACTGCTAGTGCTACCACTGGGCCTATCTCCCTCTGACTGTGACTGTCGTTCTGTTGGTGGCACACTTGCAGACTCGGCGTGAAACTGAATATCCTCTGAAACATCCCGATCCAAGTCCTCAGAGATACCCTGATCATCACCACTATCCTCTCAATATCAGGTTCCTCAACCTCCACCCTCCATGTAGTAGTGGTGTCAATCCCATCCAATGAAATGGCCTTCGCATCAATTTTTATCTCAAGTTGCTTCACCCACAACCTGAGATTGTAGTAGACGTAGACCAAATCATTAAGGCGTGAGGTATAAAGGAGCATAAAATTTAAATGACAAGTTAATAATTTATAATTTTATAATGAATTTGAAATTTCATTTGAAATTCTCTAACCTGTTGCGCTTTTTGGTGTGTATTTTTTCAAATACATTTCAGTTGCACTCACAACCAGAAGAGCTACATGTCTGGCTAAGCACCTGAATTGCCATTTTCTGTAGAATAGGTACCTTTGCGCCATAGTTTTCCCACCAAGTATCTACAACGAATTAGAGAAAGTTGAAACATAAGAGAAGACAAATTGAAATTTGAAAATGAATTTTGAAACTTAAAAGTTAAAAGTTAAAACAAGGTGAAACTTACTTGGCATTATGTTCTTCTTGTCAGTTATGGCCATCTCAAACCCAAATAAGCCAATGGACCTCTTATAGAGTTCCAACTGTTGGGAAAGCTCTAATCGATCAGCTGCACTTGGCATCATCCTCTGGACACACTCAAAGAAGCCAGACATAACCTCTGAATCAAACCTGAAGCAATAGCTGTAGGAAAATGCAGGGTTGAGGTATAACCCTGCAGCATGAATGGGGCGATGGAGTGTGTGGTTCCATCGGTCATCAATCACCATCCATATCATTTCTTTTCTCTCATGCCCTTGATCCCCCTTGTCCACATAATAAGCATGAATGGACTCTTTGGCCCTATCCATGGCCTCATGTATGTAGCCCATTGCGGGCTTGTCCCCGTCGACTAAGCGAAGAACCTTTACCAAAGGCTCACTGATGGTGCACACCTCATTCACCACATCCCAAAAGCTCTCCTGGTATGCAACTAGCCTCATAATGGCTTGCCCCTCTGGTTTACTACTAAATGATAAAGCACGCCACTCAGGTGAAAGGAACATTGTCTGCAATTCCCACCTAGAATTCAAAAGAGACCGAAGAGAAATAAAACTAGTGGCAAAGCGTGTGATGGCAAGACACACCAACTTTTTGTCACTTGTGAATTGTCTCATCATGCTAAGTACAAAAGCATGATTGTATATGAATTTTGTGAAGCTCCTCGCTGAATCAATGGTCTCTTTGATCCAATCAAGCTTTCCCATATCCTCTAACATCAAGTCAAGGCAATGAGCGGCACAAGGAGTCCAAAACAGTGTAGGATACTTGGACATAAGCATCCTACCAGCAACCACATAATTTGCAGCATTGTCCGTTATGACTTGGACAACATGCTGTGGACCTACCTCTTGGATGAACCCATCCAACAAATCACAAAGTAATGCCGCATCCTTGACATGTGCAGATGCATCCACAGATTTCAAAAACATTGTCCCCTTGGGACAATGAACCAAGAAATTGAGAAGGGTCCTACCCTTCCCATCAGTCCAAACATCTGACATCACCGTGCATCCTGTGAACTGCCATGAATCTCGAAGCTCCTGCAACCTCTGAGTGCAATCAGCCTTTTCATTTTGAAGGATGGGCCCTCTCAACTGCTCATAAGTGGGGGGCTTATACCTCGGACCAACAATACTAGTAGCCTCAAACATGGACACATAGAATGGGTTCTTGGCAAAATTGAATGGAATATCACTCCATAGAAGGCATCTACCCACAAGTTTGTCCGCTTCTTCTTTTTTTTTTTTTTTCAACATGGACTTGATAGACGATTGTGCACTGGGTGTGGTTCTTGGCATAAAATATGATGATGTTGCTGTAGGTATTATAGACTGTGAGGAGTGGATCTCACTAGACTCCACTCCCATTGCCCCATGAGTGTGTGTGCTTCCCCTTGACCTGGATCTTGAAGTGGATCTCACTAGACTCCACTCCCATTGCCCCATGAGTGTGTGTGCTTCCCCTTGACCTGGATCTTGAAGCCATTTCTTTTTTTTTGGCTTCTGTGTACTTTTTGTTTTCTGAATACTCTTCAATTGCTTTTGTGGCCTTCGCAACAAGTTCTTCGCTTGACTCGGGACAAATCTCCACCTCATTCCCAGGAATTTTCGCAAGGTGGTATTTTAGCCGGTATACCCCACTGAACATTGTTTTCTTACATAGCTTGCATGAGAGATGTTGTCGATTCCTTGGAGGATCAGGCTCACCATACTCCTAGAATGGATCCAATGGCTTTGGCATCTTTAATATGGAAAAATATGAACCTAGGGCAAAAAAAAATCGTTTTTTAGCATGTGTTATTGATGAAAAAATGAAAATTTAAAAATCAGAGATAAATCAATTATGTATCTAGTATTCAAACTTGGTTTTGAACCCAAAATAGACACAAAATTTTTTAAACTAATTTACATCGACCTAGGGCAAGAAAATCCCAAAAACGTTTTTGGGCATACATGGCAAGAAATAAAATCACATAACAATGGAAAAAAATGGTTTTTGATCCATCAAAAATCTATTTTGAAGATGTAAAACTCATTGCCACTGAAAATCTATGAAAATCTATGGTGGAAAAATGAGAAATAATGGGCAAATTTTTTTATTTACCTCCAAATGCAAAAACTGTGAAATGGACTAAAAATTCCAATGCCAAATCCACAAATCTGACCCTTGAATCCACAAAATCCCAATGGAAAACTCTTCCTTGGCTGGTTGAATGGCTTGGCTCTCCTCCTTGGCCAAATGCACAAATAAAACAAAAAAACCCCCTCACGGACCCTTAAACGCGTGGAGTTTCTAATTTTTTTTACATAGGCGATTTTTTAGTATCGACCCGCGAGTTTTTGGCGATTTTTTCCCAAAAAATCGTTTTGGGGAAAAAATCACGATTTATAGCGATTTTGGCGATTTTTTTAGCGATTTTTTGAGAAAAAATCGTTTTGGGGAAAAAATCACGATTTATAGCGATTTTGGCGATTTTTTCTTGATTTTTGTAACAGAGGTTTTTCCACTCATTTTCCTCCAAAGCTGGAGTATACACTGATGGTTAGGCCTTAGCTTGATCATCTAAGTCTAGTGTCTAATGTATATTACCATGCTAATCATCCTCCTAGAATCTCATGGAAATGCGCTAAGTCCCCCTTAGGTTTTTTAATGTTTTATGCAAAAATAAATTTTCCCTCAAAATTGGGATATTTTAATTGTAAATAATTCCTAAGTTAAACAAGTGGTACTAGGAGACATTACATGCCTTGGGGGTATTCGTTTTTGCACTCAGAATACCCACTTTACCTAAGTACCTACTTTGTGAGTGAAATTAGTGATTTTTAATCACTTAAAACTATTTTTACTCACAAAAGTGAAATAAAAGATATAAAAAATCAGAAAAATCAGCATCCAACAACTCACCAACAACTCGACGGCCCCGACACGTTGCTTGCCTGCTGCTTGAGGACCCCAATGCGACTGCTTTGCTCGATGACCCCGATGTGATTGTTTACTTGTTGCTTGACGGCCTGACATGTTGCTCACCTGCTGCTCAATGACCTCGATGTGATTGCACTTCTCCACGACCCTGACACGACTCCTGCTGGTTGAGCCTATTATGAGGAAAAGAATCCACGACCCTGACTGTGAATCCACAACCCTGCTTGCGAATCCACGACCCCAACTGTGAACCCACAACCCCAAATGTCTTCTCACCCGTGAATCCATGGCCCTGACGCGATTGCACTCCTCCACGGCCTCAATGCGACTCCGGTTGCTCGAGGGAAAACCCTTAAATAGATTTTAGCTTTGTTACCTCCCAATTTGTACTTTATGATAAAAGTCCTAATCCATGAGGTACAACCCAAGAGGGAACTACTAGGATGATCACCATTATCACCTAAGTAACTTATCCTCTTCACTTTAGGCCAGCTCTCCTTCGGCTTAAGCGGGGTATCCCTAGTAGGATTACTAATGCTAAGCAATGAGGCACAAGGTGATATGAGAGTAGCTTAGTAAAACAATATTTTTATATTTCAGGTAATAAAAAGGGTGATGGAAGGAAATAGAGATTAGTGCCAATCCAACGCAGGAAATGGAGTCAAGGGGTATCTAAGAGGGCTTATTTTTTATGTTTTAGCAATGGAAGTAAGGCTAAAAGACTCATTAACCTCCAATCTAAGCTTGCTGGAATTAATGCACAAATTCTATAAGGAAGGGGTCCAAAGGATCCACCTTCAACTAGGAAACTCAACTTTACCCTACAAATTGAAGTTAATGAGCTTGCTAGAATTCCTAGAGGATATATAAATCAAACTATTACAAATCAAAGATTAAGATAACAAAGGAGAGAAGAGGTGTTACCACATGTTCAAAACTCCTTCCAAGTGGTAGATTTTACCCTTAAGTGGATCAAGTTGCTAGTCTTTCCTATGTAAAACAAACTACACCACTTCAAGCTTTAAACACCAAAATATTTATGCACTCAATAAAGAAAGAGCCCTTATACATCATGTATGCTCCAAGGAAGATGTGTCCATTAAGCTCCAATGCGGGGAAGCTCCAAAATTCCAACCATGATTATAAATGGAGAGAGCTACTCTTTATATAGAGTCTAGCTCCATCTCCTTTTACAATAAAATAATAATTGTTTTCCTAGATCCACTAATCTCTCCAAGGAATACAATAAAGTAACCTCTCCAACAACCTTATTACTAAAAGTAATAATGGCTTGTTGAGATCCTCTTTCTTCTCTAAGAAAAATCGATAAAATATGCTAGGAAAAAAATACAATAATGTGCTCATGTAACTAACTCCATGAGATAAGTCAACAATAATAAAATAAAGGAGTTGGTTATGCAACAACCTCTAAAAAATTCTCCAAGGTGAAATATCGTATAAATAGTGCATAAAAATGTGCCATGTGGCATCAAGAGCAAGGGTGTTCCATACCATGGGTATATACCAATGATGATCTCCCAAAATAACCAAAGCGCTCAAGCAATAAAGGTGGGGCATTCCTCAAATTAGTGGTCAAAATTCGGTGAGAATTTTCGAGGGATAGATTTTGAAAAAACCATAATTGCGTCAATTTTTTGTCGAAATTTATATTATGATACATTTTGAAAATCCCACGACCATTCTACATCTAATGGCATTGGTCTGCCAGAAATTCGAGAACTTTGTCAAAAGATAACTGCTCCTACATCTAGGCTGCCTTCAAATATGCAATGAAACCCTAGATCTAGGCTTTGGAACCTCCTAGATCTTCTCCAATATGGGACGTCCTCATCAATGGCATGGGAAAGAGTGCAATGATCAAGTAAAAGTTAAAACCCTCCAATAATGGATATGTAGCTCTCCAAAGTGAAATGTCCTCAAATCAAGCAAGTGGATCCATTGTACAAGGCCTCATCATGTGGAATGCCAAATAATACTCAACCATCTCCGTTAAAAGAGGGGACAACCCCCTTTAATCCAACAATATGCCTCAACATGTGTGCATACTGCATAGTAATCCTCCAAGATGGCATGTGTGGACCAATAATGAATGGGGAGAGATGTAAGGTGGTAGATCCAAGGAAAGATGAGTTAAATAAGCCATGAATCATATGCCAAGTCACAAAGAGTCCAACCAACTCATCAAGAAGTGGGACGACCTCATCAAAATGTGCAACATGCCTTCAAAGGTGAGCTCAAAGAGGGGAGTGCTCTAGGGAAAACCATGTTCCATACACAAGTAACCCATCCATGTGTGAATATCATCAATAAGAGCTAGGGTGTTGGAGAAGAGGAGACCTAACCATGCCCATAACCATCCATCGAAGTGACAAAATACATGTAAAAAGGTGAGTACATGCCAAACACTCTATACCATGATGAAGGTAATCAAATGGAGATGGAAATACTATATCCACTTGGCCCCAAAGTTCTAGGGCATTCCACCAAGGGATCCATACATCCTCATGTCCAATCATCTAGCAAGGAGTGGAGACTAGAACATCACATGATCAAGTGAAATGCTATCTCTATGGTAATGGTAAGCGAGTATACCAAGCAATGCATCATCAAAACCTCTAGCACATCATCAACCATGTCATCAACAATCCAAGGAATCAAGTGAAAACCCTAGCCATCCAAAGCTCTTTGTGATGAAAATCACAAGGGTAGTGAAAAAATTCACTAGGACAAGCCTCATGCAAAATGAGGAGTAACAAGCTCTATCTCCTCAACAACAAAGAAGTATTTGTTTTCCTAAATCCTTTAGTTCTCCAAGGCATAAAAATAAAATATCCTTCTCAACTACCTCCTTACTAAAAATAGCAATGAGTTGTTGAGATCCAAATTCTTCTCCAAGAATAAACAATAAAATATCCAAGGAAAAAATACAATAATGCTCTCATGTAACCAATTACACGAGACAAGTCAACAATAATAAAATAATGGAGTTGGTTTTGCAACAACCTCCAAGAATAGCACAAGAAAGTGGGACACATCCTCTAGATGAGCAGGTGGTTGATTGATTGACCATAAGATAAGATTCCATATGTGCGCCAACCAACAAAGCAAGTAAATAAATATAATGGGTGCACTTCTCCATGTGGCACATGTGCTCAAAATGCAGCGAGGGTTTTCAAAACGACGTATTTGAAATTGTCGTAACCCCTTAATATTTATTGGATTCTTTATTATAACTACTTTTTGGAATTGTTGTTTTCACTTTGCATCTCATGGCGTTGATATGGCAACAATCTGGGTATTATGTCAAAATATATTTGTTGATAAGCTAGCACACATCACCCAAAGTACCCTCTTACACGTGCCATCCAAAAATTGTAAGAAGACTACGTAAAAATCCAATGAGCTYCTCAAACCACTCCAAGAGAGGTTGCTCTACAAGCAAATCTCCATAAATGTGCAATGTAACCAACTAAAACCACATGTGTGGCCTCCAGGTCTAGGTCGTCTMATCAAATACCATGAAAATTGTGGAATGCATGCTCCTCATGGCACATGTGGTTCCAAAAAGAAGGCGTCCCATCAAGATAACCATAAAATAATCCATCATGTGGTCTCCAAGGTGTAACCACTTTGTTGCCATCCTTATACACACTTGCTAACGTGGACTAAGTTCAATACACTTAGTGTGTCCTTGGAGGCACTGTCACAAACCCACTACCATAATCAAATTTTCGTTGATTTCCGCCAAATTAGAACCCCCGAATTTACCTACGGAGGCCTAGCGCAAGCTAGCTCTTTCTCTCTCTCCATTCCCATGTGATCGCGGGTCATGATCACAGTTCAAGTAATCGCGGTGCCTCTTTGTATTTCGCGCCTCGGCGCTACAGTGATGTCGAATCGTTTGACTCTGCAACCGCCGAACCCCGGCAGGGTTAGCAACTGGCCAATAGGGACGAGTCCCTACATGGTTGGCAAATGGCCATTAGGAACGGCCCTGTCGCGCGGGTGAGCGGAGTATAGGTGGCGAGAGGGGAAACACGACACGGTGGGCGACGTGACAGGAGACGGGCCCCACTTCACACGCCAAACCATTCCGGACCCCCCCCCATTAAAGGCAGAATGGCAAGGGGGGGTCCGGAATTCGCCTGAATGCCGTTGATCAAGGCGAATTGATCCTGACCGTTCTCGAGTTGCACGTTCGATTCC
>JASDQU010241861.1:99907-110579 GCA_032191745.1 Picea mariana | reverse complement strand
GGTGCAAGGGAAAATTATCACTAAGGATAATAAAAAAATGTGGTAAGCAAGGCCCAACCTGGTGCTTTTTATGTAAGAAGAACAATGAAAGTACCAAGCACCTTCTCCTGGATTGTGAGTTTGTCAAAGAAGTTTGGCATCTTTCCCTCCTCTCGCTTGCTCCTAATGTTGTTCTTCCTTACTCAGTGGGGGGAGTTTTTCGTAACCAGGGGAAATCCTATCCATCCCCCTTTCCTCGCCACTCCATCATTGGGTGGATCTGGTCTGCTCTTCCTAAATTCATTCTCTGGAAAATTGGTTAGCTCGCAACCTCCTCATCTTCCAGAATTTCCCTCTCCTCAGTCAACTGTTCGACATCATTGGGAAATTCGTCTTCATCCGCTGTAGTTTGCAAGTCGGCGGAAAGAGTATGTTGTCGTCCTTATACACACTTGCTAACGTGGACTAAGTCCAATACACTTAGTGTGTCCTTGGAGGCACAATGCCTAAGTTCAAGCCCACTATCACCTCGACTTGATTTTCTTCCGTTTAGGCTTACTCCTAGGGAAGCCAAGGGGGGTAGACCCTAGTTACTATGTGAGATAAAAAGTTAATTCTAGGAGTTGATTTTAATTAGTTAAAGGTTTTGGTGGAATCTAGCCTATATGAGAAGCAAACAATGCAAAGTGAAAGATTTCAATGCAAAGGCAAGCCCTTTTCCTAAGACAACTAAGACTAGTGCCTAAGGTTGGGCAGAGGGGTCAACTAAAGTTACAAAGAGATTAGATTTTACAAATGATTACAATTAGATACAAAAGAATTACTTTGCAAGATTTAAAATTGAATTAGATACAATGAAACAAACAACTATCTACAAAAGTTAAGATGTAAAGAATAACTAAGTGATACAACAATATACAACTATGAACAAAGCAACAAAACAAGCACTAGCTTGAAGCTAACTTGATTGTGCGGGGAAAAGAAATATTGCTCAAGAGAAGATCACCACAACACAACAATCAAACCCAAACTGTGAAGTTGCCTCCACAAGATGCGCAACTTCAAGGGGTTAAGCCAATGGTTCAATACACAACTGAAATCAAATGAAAGTACTCAAAAGAAGGCCTCCAAGGGCAAGTGCGCAACTCAAGATGGATGAAAAGAGAAAGCAATAAAGCCTCCAAGGGCAAGAAATGCGCAACTTCTAAGTTCACTTAGTTAACATCCACAAATTGCTTAATAAAATTACATGTAAAGTAATTTGCATGAAAGTGCTTGCAAAATTATAAAGCATGAACCATGAAATAGATAATGAAATTGAAACAAGGTTGTGGTGGATGAATTTTAGAATTAATTAAGTTGGTTAGTTGAAGTGTGAATCCTAAAAATATGTGACTTCCCTAGAACTCTCCCCGCTTATACCAAAAGGACTGTTGGGTGCTCAATAAGTGAGGCAAACAAGGCCCCACCCTAGCTCCACAGGTCAATCTGGAAAACAAAAGTATTCAAACAAGGGGGACACCTGGTGCCGTAAGACCATCCATGATCTAGCACCCTAAGCTCTTTCCTTAAGTCCCTTTTTTGATAACAAAGTTGGGACAGTTAGAGGTTCTCTAATTAAACTAGATTGATTAAGGCCCTAAATATCTAAAGATAAATTGAACCTTAAAGTTGATTGAGTTAAGTTAAGTTAAATGCTTGCAATGTAGAGTGCTTGAAAGTAAAGTGCTTGCAAGTGAAACAAAAGTACTTGACAAAAGTAAATTGCATGAAAGAGTAAAGCACTTAGAAAATGAAATAGCTTGCAAATACTTGAAAGTAAAGATAGAATAGACAAGTAAATGATTATGCCTCCATGGGCTTAAGCAAACATTATATGATTAGCTTCTAAGATCTAAAGATATAAACCATAAAGCATGAACAAATAGAAGCAATAACCATTAACATCTACCTAGCCTTACGATTTATGATGGTTGGCTTGGCCAAACACTATCCTAGGTGTGGGCAAACAAATAATAAAATGAAATAACTTGAAAGAAATATGAACTATTGCAACCACAACAAGTGCAAAAGATGGAGGACAAAGCCTTCTGGTTTTGTGCACAAGTGGGTAATAAAATAAATAACTTGAAATAAAACTTATCCTAGCCACACAACCTTGTCTTAAGGACAAGTGGGGCAAGCAAGTAAAGTAAACAAAGCTAAAATAAAATGCTAAACTCTAGCCTTACATTATAGCATGGTTGGCATGGACAAACTCTATGCTAGGTGTAGGCAAACTAGGAAAAGAAAAAAGAAAAATTTACAAGACTTAATAGAAATGCAAGCCCTAGAGACTCTCTTGGACTTGCTTACAATGAAATATAGGAAAGAAAGAAGTGGGTACTTGTTACCCCAACTTGGGAGGTTGATCCTTAGCTTGTAGATGCCCCAAATGGGCTGTAGATCCCTTTTTTTGTCACCAACCTACAAAAAAAACAGCAAGCAAAAGCTTGCTGGAAATGTTGCAAAAAGTGACACAAACTCAAGAAAATTTTTGTTAGTTACACATAAATTTTTTGCATAAAAAATTAGCAAACAAAATGATTAAAATGACCTATTCTATGTGTTAGAATACTCAAATAACTCAATGGAAAGAACAAAAATATATTGTAGAAAATTTGGAAGGTGAAAATGGATGAGAAAAGCTAGTTTCCAAATATGAAACAAACTTCTCCAATCCTAGAAATGACCTGCAAATATTTGTGAGCAATGCTACAAGATAAAGCAAAGGGGTGAGTAGATATATTAGAGGAAACAAAATAGTTTGCTAATCTAAAATCTACTCACTTAGATCTACAATAAAACTATTGCAAATCTACCCAAGCAAAATACTTTGCTTGGGATCTCTACTCTAAAATTGAAACAAATGCATGCACAAAAAAAAACCAATACAAAGTCACCTCCAATAGTTTGATGCACCAAGAATACTTTCAACACACCATTTTCCTCCAAAGCTTTCCTTTTTATTGATAGTAAAAGGTTGTTGCAAATACTTGCAACAAGCTTCTCTCCAAAAATCTTGAGCAAGAATGAGGAAGAGAAAAGAATGGGAGAGATGAGAGAAATTTGAGCATAGTAACAGTAGGCAAAGAATAGATGTGAAATGAGGAGGGGAGGGCCTTAATTTATACTTGGGAAGCAAGAGCTACCTCTCTTGGATGCTTTCCAAGTGTCAATCATAAAGAGATATCGAACATCTTAAGGAGGGGGGCACACTTCTTAGGGTTTTGGTAGCTTAGTGGGATGTGAGTTGGCATCCATTGAAAAGTCAAACAATTATGTGGATTCACTAGGAGGGTGCACTTAGTGAGAGAGGAGGCCCCACCATTTAATTTTTTGCTTTCCATGGTTTCTTCCTCAAGGGGGGCACAACTTCCCTAGAGGGGATAACTTTATTGAGTGGTGGCTAACTGGAATGGGGGATTAAAGATTAGGAAAGGGTTTGGGTAGCTTAGGAATGGGTTTAGACATCATCCCCCACCTTTTCTCTAACCATTTTGCTCATATTACAATTATTTGACATTTTTTACTATGTCAAATCAAGCAATTAAAATGTTGTTTTAGACCGACTTAGACTCCTCATGGACAAACACCTAGCAAAACTTGTCCAATTGAGCTGAAAATTGGACCAAGGGTGTAGGGGCTCTCATTCCATTTCTTTTGAGCACAAATACCCCTATCAAAATCCCAAGGACCTAGTTTTTACATTTTTATAAAAAAATAATTAAAATTACCATTAACTAGGTAATTTTAAAAAATTAAAAAAAATTACTTTAGACTTGATGGAATTCTGCAAGACTCTAGGAGATGTCTAGCATGGTCATTTACAATATTCCTAGACACCAGCTACCATAGGGTTCGACCATTAGAACGCCTTTCACCACTTTGGAGGATTATTGTGGGAGTGAAAAACTCAAGGGAAATTAATAAGGCTGGTTAGGCCAAATTAATAACCTGAGGAAAAAAAAACACTCGTTGAAAGGACTTCCTTAATGATAAAGTCCTAGGCAACTAACCTAAACTATGATCCATGCAGACCCATTACATTATTATCCCACGCAGGGGAGCGGAAATTCCATTTACAAAAATATGTGTTGAAGGCCAAAATTGCCTTGTAGAACCAACAAGTCTTCAACTTGGTAGCACCATTAGGTGCATATCTTCATGGTACATGGAGTTGACCCCCTAGTTGAAATAGGTGGTCAACAAAGTCCATGCATAATTTTATATTTTTTGATAGAGCTACTAAAGGAAATCCTAGGGCGGTAGGTGTGGGGGGGATCATTTTTTATCCTGGAGGAAATACAAAGGCAAAATTCACTTGGGTACTTGGCACCACTTCAAACAACATGGCAAAGGCCCTTGCTCTTTTTCAGGGTATTAAGCTCCTTCTTTCTCTAAACATAAATGAGGTGGACATTTTAGGTGATTCTTGGATCCTCATTTGATCCCTTAACTCCTCCAATGCTCCCCCTTCCTACAAATGTGGGCTCAACCCTCCCTTTGGGATCTTACCTTCTCAATGATTCAATTTCCAGTTTTGTCCCCATCCCCTAGTCATGTTCGAGCTCACGTGTCGCTCCCCATGGCTCGGATCTATATTAATTTTGTGGTAGAAAACATGTGGATGACCACGTGGTGGTTCTCGTCTTATCGTCGATCTTTAAATAGTTTTGGTTCTAGTGGGTCTGCTCCTGCTCCTATGTCTATATATCTCTCAGTTTGTCTATTTAGCCATATTCTAGTGTTGTTAGTATGTAGCTGGGTTTAGTTTTATAGTACCCTTTATGTAATTTTGCTACTATATGTTGGGTTTTGTCTCTACTAGCTTTAGACCTTCCATGAAAGGCCGATGTATTTTTTCTGAGGTCTCGCCCTCATTTTAATATAAAATCTTCAACCTTTCTTGTAAAAAAAAAATTGTTATAACCCTTATGGTCTCCATGTTAATAATCCTTATGATCCTCACGTTAATAACCCTTCTAAGGATTATAGTCCTTGCACTAATAATCCATATAACTTGTATGGTCTCGCTATGATAATAGCGCATACAACACTTGTATTAAACCTTCTAACCCATGTAACCCATTGATAGGCACATTCTTTGAGCTATGTAACATAATTTAACCTTAACAAAATATAAGTGGGCAAAATAAAATATTAATAATAACATTGAAGTGGGATTAATGTATAATAAACATTGTATGTGTGTGTGTGTGTGTGTAATCAAGAGTGTTGTTATTTCATTTTTCCTTCATGTTATATGACACCACTCTCGAAATAACACACACACACACACACACACACACACACACACACACACACATATATATAACATGACGGGAAAATGAAATAACACCACTCTAGATTTACTTTAACCTCAAATCTATTAAGCGTCAGGGATCATTTCTCTAAAAGTGCAAATATTTTCCTCAATTTTTTTCATTCTTAAATAGGTGTTCACTTCTAGAGATTTGATTCCTCTCGACACTTGATAGATTTGGAGTTACGAAAGATCTAAATTGAAATTATTAACCCCTATAGTCTACATGTTAATAGTCCTCGTGTTACTAACCCATATAATCCCTATGGTCCATGTGTTAATCACCTTTATGGTTCACATACTAATAAACCCTATAAATCTTATGGTGCTCAAGTTGATAACCATTAAAATATTTTTTAACTTGAATGGTCCTCATGTCTATAACCCATGTTTCCCTTGCACTAACAACTCATACAACTTGTATTGTCTTTGTGCTAATAACCTTTATCAATACCTAAGTCAATGTATTATAACCCCTATATTCATTATGTCCATGTCATAACAATTCATATGGTGTCTATGTTAATAACCGTATCCCCCCTACAAGGCCCATGGTCCATGTGTTGATAACTCGTATGACTCTTATAGCACATATGGTCCTTGTGCTAACAACTCTTACAATGTATACCACAATCATCATTGTAACCCCTATGGTGATTGGTTGATTGGTTGATTTGTATCGTATGTCTACTCATTTGAGACTGTGTAGGCAAACTAGTTGTGAATCCTATAATCGCGTTGTGGAGGAAGCTCTACCAACTAATGTGAAATTGTCAAGTCCTCCCTTTTGTCATGGTGGTCTAAAAAAGGACAATTGTCAAGGTGCAATAAAAAAATGTATGTTATTGCAGTTATGCATAAACTACCAACAAAGCATTCACATGAAATTATCAAAGGCATATTTGGCAACTAGATAAAACCCTCATGGGGAATAAAAACTCTAAAATTTGTTAATCTCAAAATCAGCAACAATGCTTAGCATTGAGCCTCCAAGTATCCATCCACTGAGATCAACTTTGGTCTATTAGACCTTAAGAAAAATGATAAGGAATTAATTGGTTTGCTTGAGAATTTTATTTCTATGCTCAAAAATATTATAGAGAATTTTTTCTAAATCTCCATAGTTTTGATTAGCTAAGAGGCTAAGAAGGTTGGTAGTGTTACAAATATTTTGAGATTGAGATCTAATGTGGGCATGTGTAGGATGTTCTAAGAGAAAGTGTTTTTCATCCTCCACCTTCTTAGTATCACAAAGATGACAAACTCTTTCATCTCACAACATTTTTAGGGATTGTCATAAACCATGTTTAACTATAGAGCTCGTGGGAGTTCATTCTTCAATTAACAATGTTTTGAGTGGATAGAACCCAATATGATTAATGGTAACTACATTGTACTAAAATTCTTGGTTCCTAGATTGGCTTGTTGAATAACTACAACAGGACATGCAATTAGCGTCGGAAATTAGTGTATTTTACTCCATGAATCGAACACATTTTCTGGCGCAAAACTAGGCCCAGTATGGACCTTTTATAATTGTGTCAGATTTAGCGCCAAGAATAGCCATGAAAAAATAACGCCAGGAATAGCGCCAGGTTTATCACCAGGAATAGCGCTGGAATTAGCGCCAGTTTTAGTGCCAAGTGTTGCTTCTAGTTTTGCTTTTGATATGCCTTCCAATTTTGCTTCCATTTTTGCATTTGGTTTGGCTTCCCGTTTTACGTCTAATTTTGCTTCTAATATGTCTTCGAATTTTTCTTCCAATTTGGTGCCAGGGATAGAACCAGGTGTTTCTTCCAGTTTTTCTTATGATATGCCTTCCAATTTTGCTTCCATTTTGGCTTCCAGTTTTGCTTCTAATATGGCTTCCAATTTTGCTTCCAGTTTTACATCTAGTTTTGCTTCTAGTGTTGCTTTCTGTTTTGCTTCTGGTTTGGCTTCTTGTTTTGCTTCTAGTGTGGCTTCCAATTTTTCTTCCAATTTCACTTCCATTGTTGCTTACTTTCTTGCTTCCAAAAATGCTTATTTAATTTCCGACGGTTGTCCTTCTTTGTTCCAGACCACTACTTCTAGGTTTAGTTTTTGTTGGAGCACTTTTTTGGGATATATTGGGTGAATTGGGGTTCTTACTGGTTGTATCTATAACCCTCTGCATGTAGCACTCATTAGTGTTTGCCAATTCTTCAATATCATTTAGGGCTCCTTCAACAAAGGCCTCGGGGAGGTTCTGGTTATCTCCCCCTCCTTCGAATTGCTCTGATTTACCAAAATATGATGAATACCCAACTAGAGACATGTGTGCAAAAAATAATTTTTAGGATTGAAACCCTTGATGGCTTGGGCTTGTTTCATACTAAGTTGATCCAATTGAACAATAAATTCATCTAAATGGGAGATATGTTTGACGATTATCTCACCAACCCTCCATGGAAATGGAATAAATCGTTTCCTCCTTTTCTCATTGAAAAATTGTGTTAGATACGTATATTGTTTTTACACCTCAATGAGGAAAATTCGATTAGACACATAGAATCGTAACAACAAGGGTTTCCCCTGCAACCTAAACAATCTCAAAGACTAAATTCCTCCAAAGTTTCAAAAACTCCTTTCTCGGTGAAAGGATGCAACTTTCGGCAACAACCTTGATGCAGTAGGACCATGAATCATTTTCTTGAAAGCATATATGAAACCATTTTGGACTGCGAAAAAATTATATTGGGCTTTATGCCTCCATAAAACTAGGTAGCAGACAGAAGTTGGTTCCTTCCTAAAATCAACATTTCTTGCTCTAGGGAAGTCTTCAAATACGTGATAGTAAACAATGACAAAGACCAAGCACAAAGTCATGTAATTTTTTATTTTATTTTTCTTAGGCTGCCTTGTTGGACATAGTAATCTGGTGTTGGCATTGATGTCGAGAAGGCCAATATGATCACATTGTGTTATGAAGTGGTCATTGATGTCAACAAGGATCTATATAGGTCTATCATCCAGACAAATCCATTAGATTATAACTATGTTAATGTACCCTGCTATTCAACCTCTCAAAGAGGAACATAGAAGAAATAATTTGATTTTTATGTCAACTCTTGTCAAAGAGAATTTGTGTTTGCAGGGGAAGAAAAACTGTAGCAGAGAAAGTTGATTAATGGAAGCCATTACATCAGTAAAGTTGTGACAAAAGAAAAGAAAGTAATCAAGAATTTGCAGAGAATATTACAGTTGTAGACAAAAAAATATAAGATGTATATAATGACATTGAATGAAATGGAAAAATCTGTTCAGGTGTTGATCAAGAACCCTTTTCATGAAGTAATTGTGCCTATAAGAGTTATCTTTGTATATTGAATTGATTGTGTTTGCAAGGAGAATCATCAAGTGAAAGTTTCTTTGTGAACGTGAACATAAACAAGATCATAACGTGGTTTAAGTGATCATTGATCACTTTATAGGATAGAGGATCCTTCCCAGTTAGCAGGTGAAGAATTATTGAAGTTAGGAGAAAGCTACAATAGCCGTTAGATTTGGATCGAACTAGGATCTAGCTGTTGAACCCAAGAGAATTTGTGATCACTCGATATGGAGCAAGATTCAATACAGACTGTCAGATTGACATTAAAGAACCAGATCAAACCTCCACCGTCCGCTCACCGTGCGATTAAAACATAGTCATTGATCAAAAGCAAGGATTAGAAGTAATAATCCATTGTTGATCATGGTCAAGATCGAAGGAAGAGATGCATATCGCATAAACAAACAAGCGCAGAGGTTAATAAATCTCAAACCCCCGAAATATTATTAATTGTTTATCACGATTCCATGCATAAACAGATTAGGGATTTCGGCCCCCAGGGCATAAGAGATTCGAGGTGCAACTCAGCCCCCGAAATGAATGACGATTGTTTTTTCCAATCGTTGATTAAGTCACATCTATCAATGTGTAGTGGGTTTAAACATTTGGGTAAAATGTCCAAAAAGGATTAACATCAGTCATTGTTGGCCCTCGACCAAGTTTTATGGAAACGTTGGTCATGTTTGACCATTTTTGGGACTTCGAGAGGCTGGTCGAAGACGGAGTGCCTAGGCGAAGCAGAGATCGCGGGATCTCACCCTTTTTGCGGGCTTTTTGGGTTTTAGGGTTTATGTAACGGGTATGGGATGTCGGCCCATGGGTTTACCCATGCATAGGCCCCTTTTTGTAATGTATAAATAAGTAGCTAGGCGATGTAAGTGGAGGATCTAAGTGCTAAAGTTTGATCTATGTGATTGTAATGTGATTGTAGAGGATCTAAGTGCTAAAGTTCGATCTAAAGTGCTAATGTTAGCTATGTGCAAGAAGATGTGTTAAGGCTTGCAGAGCTAAGTGCAAGCGTTTCGTAAGTGCTTTGTGCATAGACTGTGTAAAGGCTCTGTTCTTGGACCTAACTCGGGGAAGGAGGATCTGGCGAGGTGTGCGCTGATCTCCTGTCCTATGCGAAGTTGGCTTCATGGCTTGGTGCCTGTAAAGAGATTGAAGAGACTAATAAGAAGAGAAGAAGAGTTGGTGGACATAGCCCCACACTGGGGTGAATCACGTATATCCTGTGTTGATGTGCTTTGTGCTATGATGTTCATGTTGTTTATGTATTTATTTGCTTAATCTTGATGTATAATAGGTAGATTCATTGATGCTTAGTGCTTTAGACAGGGATGAATGATAGATCTGCTCTGATGCTATGTGCTGAATGGTTAGATGTGCTTAATCTTGATTATTACTGCGTTGTTTTGTAATTAGGGTTTTAACCTGCGATGTGAATAAGGGTTAAAGACTAATGAATGTTATTGGCTAAGTGTTATGTTGAGCATTGTGATAACAGATCTGTGTTCCAGCTAGGTTGTAGACACTTGAGTCCTGCAACGCCCCCTGCCTCTGCCTCGGGTGAGACTTCATCTTCTTCGCAGGTGTTACCGAAAGGGCTGGTAGTTAGGGTTTTGTTGGTGCGTTGAACCCTGGGTCTTCCCCTATGCCAACAAATGGTTCCGTTGCCGAGACCTGAAACTGTGATTGCTGGGAACTGAAGAAAAGAGAAAGCTTTGTGCGTAGACCTATTACTGTAGTGCGTAGTATTCTACTTGACTTGCAAAGCTCTATGCTAAAAGAGAAGTCTGATCTGAAGAAAAGAGGTAAGATCTTAAAGCTTTGTTCTCTGATAAAGGTAAGATAAGTGGAAAATTTTGCTTCGAAAGTATGGATCTAGGTATGTTTGATAGATTTTGTCCTAGTCTGAAAACTAGAGCACAACTAGAAGAAAGAAGATTGGATTTGAAAAAATTTGATAGAGTTAGTGA